>JAVDBV010047672.1:0-18219 GCA_032619315.1 Piper longum
TTTAGGTTGATAAAATTCTCTCTCTCTCTCTCTCTCTATCTATATATATATATATATATATATATATAGATAGAGAGAGAGAGAGAGAGAGAATTTTATCAACCTAAAAATTCAAATACAAATCACAAACAGTCAGCTATACAGACAGCGTAGGACAGTAACAATGGCGAATGCCATGAATATTTTACAAATTGATCATACAAAGATGTACAAACATTGCAAGTGTTCTCTCCTTTTAATTCATCTTACTAAACAACTTCAAACACATTTACAATAATTTTATCTATCAACACATCATATTACTGTACATTAATATATACAAAATCATTCTAGATGATTGGAAAACCTTCTCAATAGATGAGATAGACCTTCCTAAACTGAAGGGTAGTTAGCATCCGTAGCAATACCACAGATTCCGGCAGGAATGCCGGATTCCATCCTTATTTTTAAATATCCACTTTCTCCCCAATTCGCACCACATGAGTTCTTTACCAGCCAATATTTCATCTCCTTCGTAGTACCATAGCTTACAATATTTACTGCATGGTTAAGTTTGGTACCACAGTCTTGGGAGAGGATACCAATAGAGTAAAATCGGAACTCATCGCAGGTAGTGTCAATTGGAACGGCGACCGGTTGGTTTTTCGGTGCTTTCAATAGCTCATACTCGTTGTTAGATCTTGACCAGTGCTTGGGAAGGTTTCTTCTTGTTGCAGCCACCGTTGTTCCCACCCTTGTACGGATATTGGCTTTCTCCCATGATTCCACCAGTTTTCTTTATGTAGTTGTAGGCGACCATCGAATTGTTGGGGGATAACAGTAGTATAAAAGCCAAAGTTACAATTTTGAGAGATTTGGTGTTTGGCTACGCCGATTGTGGTAGCTTCCTTCATTGGTTCCACCTGATGATTTAAGAAAAGTTTGCCAAGTGGGTGCCGTCTGATACGATATACAAGCCAAAGTTACAATCTTGGGAGATTTGGTGTTTGCCTACGCCGATTATGAATGTTTCCTTCATTGGTTCCACCTGATGATTTAAGGAGATTTTGCCAAGTGGGTGCCGGCTGATACGATGATTGTTCTGGGGTCACCGGAGTTGTAGGTGTCAAGTGTGATCCCTCCTAGACAATAAAATATGTTGACATTGGGGGGAACATATTTACTGGTTATATCATCTGCGATCGCCTGAATCT
Organism: Piper longum; assembly: GCA_032619315.1. NCBI lineage: Eukaryota > Viridiplantae > Streptophyta > Magnoliopsida > Piperales > Piperaceae > Piper > Piper longum. The sequence continues at coordinate 1,194 of JAVDBV010047672.1, forward strand.
CGAGACGCTCTTCGAACCAATCATATACTTTATTGAGATAGGTAAACCTAAGGACTCCCCCTATAAGAACCGTATATGAGAATTTCATCTCATATGGCTCAAGCAGAAACACACAAATACTAGTTAAAACAGATATGTAATAGAATAGAAAGTTTGAAACTTCGTAATTACTTGATTCAATCATCTCTGAGTAAAATGAAAAAACAGATATGTAATAGAATAGAAAGTTTGAAACTTCTTAACTACTTGATTCAATCATCTCTGAATATAATGAAAAATGGAGATTGTGAGACGATTTTTGTTTCGGAGATGCCCGATGTGTGAAGAGGAGTTCTTTGGTTTATCCCACATCAGTTGTATAAGGCGTTGGCGTCCTGTATATAGGCTAATGAGAAAGCCTTATTTCTTAAGTTAACTTTTAGATTAAGAGAGACTCGTGACACATATTACAAGTCTTTTTTTGGGCGCCCAGAGCTTGGTTTGGGCCTAAAGAACCCAACAATGGTATTAGAGCCCAATGGTACCTAACACGAATGACCCCATTTGTAGCCTATGTTTAATCTGCCATTGATCCACGGGGTGTTACAGTCCACCCATAGCTGCTCCGAATGGTTAATCTTGGAAATGCCTTCAATCGCTGCAAGTACTGAAAATGCCCAACAGATTCCTACCCAAAACAACAATAACATCACACATTAACACTGACGCGATTAGGAAGGCACAGATAGCTTGTATTCATGGAATGGAAATTTGGCACTGGATCTGTTGCCTATCGAGTGCCGTCGATCCTAGGCAGACTTGAATGATTGACATTAAATCTTCCACACAACCGGTAAAAGCTGATAGGAACTTAACATGTGTCTTATCAAATCTCTAATGAGAAAATTTATAACTTGGGCAAATCTAAAATTTTGTAAAGGTCTCTTTGGTAGTCTTGAAATTGCATGCAAATCCAAATATACATGAAAAATTTAAAAAAGTTTCTTGTCATTACATTTTTATTTAATATGATTTTTTTTCCATTTGCACTATTTTCATTCAATTGGAGTCGCTCAAGCAGATTAAGTTTAAGTTCTAAAACTATAACGTTGACGTTCATATATGGTTGATCTCAAAATTTGTTGCTACTACTTACCACAACTTCCTTGAACCTGGATAGGGGTCATGGTTCCCTTCTCCCTCTTATCCAATCTATCGGGTTCTGCCTGCTCATCAATATGCGACTTCTTGGCGTTGATCGATGGCAACCCAGCCGCTCTCTTGCTATCGTCTAAACGTATGTATCTCCAGCTAGTGTTCTTGTATTCCTCGTTAGTCAGGTCTGCCCACTGGTTGAGAGCATGCTTATAGGGCCGGTTCTCATTGTTGGATTTATCCACGAACACAGCATTAGTTTTGAAGATTTGAAAGCGCACCTCTTCTGCTGCACTGTTCGCTTAAACTCGGCCGTGCTTGGCCATCCACTGTTTGTACCTATGTCTCATGGACATGCTTTGAATATCTTCAACATTCCTTGCCTGGCCTGAAGAGGCCCAAGTAATCAAGATGGACACCACCATGAACGGAACCACCAATTGCTGAGTTGAAGCCATCGTAGAGAAGTGTCTATTAGATGTATGTATGCAGGTATGGTATTTTTGGGTTTACTTCAAATAGATTACGTAACCAATGCCATGCAGAACAGAACTGAAAAAGAAGTTCAGTCATGCAGTAGCAGAAACCAAAGACGTATTATTATATAGCTGCATATCATTAATTTTGTTGCATTTACAATCAAATTACGGAAGTAAAAACCATATTGAAAAAACTAAAAAAAGTGACTATAATTAAACATGTTCCTCATGTGCATTTTGTTTAGCTGAATGAACTGACAAGATAGATGGTAAACGTGGAGAGTATTGAAAATTTTTCTATCATCAAGCCCTTGAATTGTTTTTCAACGGGAGAAACCTTGGAACTTAAATAGGCTCTCAATCTTCTTGGTAAATTTGTATCCATTAAATTCTTCCCCTTGTCAATTGGTCTAGGATTTTATCTCATCCACTACAATAAGAGGTGCTAGGTAAATCCAGAAATAGAACCTTCATAAGAACTAATAATAATATCTATATTTATATCTATATATATATATATATATATATATATATATATATATTAAGCAGACAATTATTTACATAAAAAAGGAACCATGCCAATTAGATTAAAATTCAGCTTCCTGCAAGAAGTTCCAACTATAAGGTTGTTACTTGTAATTAGTCAAAACATTGTACGATAAGTGAAATATTTAATAATTAGGAATGCATAATTTAGAAATTTGGGGGCTTAAATCACCACTCAGATACTAGAAAATTACAAATTTTAATAATTTTGTGACCTTTTTCAATAATTTTGTAATTTTTTACAATATTTTTGGAATTTTTACAAAATCTCAAAGAGGAGATTTAATTGGTGGCAATGGCCAAGAACTCTTAACAACCAAATGCTTCTTTCAAAGGTGGCATCCCGAAACACCATATATGTCCAATCTCAAAGGTGTCAATGATCTTTGCTTGTTTTGCCTTGCCTACGTACCCAATTCCCCGTTTTGCAAAATGATTTAGTTAAGTATCTAAATCAAAATGATTGCATAATTGTTTAAACTCTAATTTGTCATTCCAATACCTCAAAACATGGTAGCTTGGCAAGCATTCTATCTGATTAACTACGCAATACGCAACCATTTGAGTTCGCTTTGTTAGGGAAATGCTGCATTTTGTAGCACTTCACTACCATCTGTTAATTTATCATCTTCCTTAGTGCTGTATATATAGCTCTTCCTCATAATTTAAATCAACAAAAGTCAGAGTTTACATTCCTGAAATCAGTTTGACTTATTAACTATTGCTAATGTGATGACTGCCAAAAGTATTCAGAAGATTCAATATACACATATACCTTTTTCTTGCCCAGCTACTTCCACGTTGCGCCAGTATTCTCAAAAGAAATATGTCTTATCGCCTTACAGAACACCACAAATCCTTCTTCTACTACTTTACCCCCAATGGCTCCCCCCCAAAACATCCTCCAATCCTTTATAAATACTGCTATAAGATACTCATCTCCCCAACATTCTTTCCATAGCAGTAATACCCGCTCCTTTCCCACAAATCTCCTCCTTCCACCAAGCAAGTGTGATCCCTTCATTTCTCTTTCAAAGAGCTTGAAGAGTCACATAAACGTTATCTCTACTAAATTTTTGCCATCGTCATTTTTTTGCGCAATTGATCATGGCGACAGAATTTAATGGTAAGGAAGACGGATTTGTTGTGAGAGTATGGCAATGTATGATGGAAAAGGGAGCCAAAGTAGCAAAGAGTGTGAAGAAAATTGGAGGAGATGATCCTAGGAGGATAGTCCACTCCTTCAAAGTTGCCCTGGCAATTACCATTGTTTCTCTCCTCTACTATTTTAATCCACTCTTTGATAGCTTTGGAATTGCTGGAATGTGGGCAATCCTGACCGTAGTATTTGTCTTTGAATACACTGTTGGTAAGTGTAAGTTGTAAAAAAAATACACATATACCATTCCAATTTGTCTAGCTAGCTCATTTCCACAAACTAAATTAAAGATAACCTTCAATTTTCCAATAGGTGCCACCTTAAGCAAAGGTTTGATTAGAGCATTGGCAACAATGCTTGCTGGGAGCTTAGCTCTTGGAGTACATTATCTATCGAACCTCTGCGGACAAGGAGAGCCTATTTTCCTTGGCGTCTCTGTTTTCCTGCTGGGTAAACTCTCAAGACAAAACTCCGCATTGCACTATTGTTGCATGAAGCTTACAACTTTGACCTTTCACAACACTTGCGTCTGATCACGTGTTTTCTTCATTGTTTTGATTTGCAGCTGCTGCATCAACATTTTCCCGGTTTTTCCCACGGATTAAGGCCAGATATGATTATGGGGTGTTCGTTTTCTTCTTGACATTTAGTCTTGTGGCCGTCTCGGGCTACCGGAAAGACGAGCTCTTGGAAATGGCCCACCAGAGGCTCTCCACCGTCTCACTCGGAGGGCTGGCCTGCATATTCATCTCCATCTTCATCTGCCCCGTTTGGGCTGGTGCAGATCTTCATGAAGTGGCCGCAAATAATCTTGACAAGCTGGCCAGTTTCTTAGAAGGTAGTCAATCAATGCTTATCACAAACATAAAGCACTAGTACTTGTATGTTTGCATTTTTCACTGGCAGCAATCAGAGATGGTGACCAATTAGGAGGGTAATTTGCAGGGTTTGGAGCAGAGTTTTTCAAGGGGAATGAAGAGGAAGAGATGAAGGCAATTCCACAAGGATATAAAAGTGTGTTGAATTCGAAGACTGGTGAAGAGTCCTTGGTGAGTCAAGCAAGCTATAAATCAATTTGATGACACCAATGCACAACTTCATATATCCTTTCATGCATGCCTTTATGAGCAAGCTTTTTTGTACCAATAACCCTTCAATAACACATGCCGAGATATTGCTTTTCCTTGCTTCCACACCACACCTCTCTTCTTGGCCCTCCAACTCTGATTACCAACCACTCATTTGTCGCTTTTTCCAGGCCAATTTTGCAATATGGGAGCCTGGACATGGCCGCTTTAGATTCAAATACCCATGGAGACAATATTTGAAAATTGGTTCTTTGGCGCGCCAATGTGCCTATTCCATAGAAGCTCTCAATGCTTGTATTATTAGCTACAAAGCTGAGGTACTATTGTAATGTACACCATCCTAATTTGTTTGCCTTCAATTAGCTCAAAAGCCTTTTATCCTAATCGTTTATATATATGGGCATTGATCAATATTGATTGAATATTGATGTTTCATGAATTCTCAGGGGCCTGTTGAATTCCGGCGACACATAGAGGGGCCGTGCACTAAAATGAGTTTAGCATCCGGCAATGCGTTGAGGGAGCTATCAGTGGCAGTTAAGGGGATGATCACGCCGGACTCGGCCGTTCCCTACGTAAAGTCGGCGAAAACAGCCACCAGTGAACTCAACTCCACGCTAGAAACTGCTTTATTAGAGGAATCATCCGTCCTAGGAATTCTTCGAATGGCCACCGTTGCTTCACTTTTGGTTGAGATCGTCGGCCATGTCGAGGAGCTTGCCGAGGCCGTCGAGGAGCTTGCCGTGAAGGCGGAGTTCAAGAATGCTGCCAGAGTGGAAGTGACAGTGTTGCCCCACCGGTCGACGATCGCGCCTCTCTCCGACGACGTCAGCGATGAACATGTTGTTGTAGACATAGGGGTGCACAATGTTCCATCGGGCAACATTTCTGATTCGGACAAGGAGGGCCGCACGAGCAACCAGCATGTAACCAAGTAACGGATGGACCCATCACCCTTGTTGTACATTAATGTGTTACATTAATGGACGCCAATTTATCAATCTAAATTAAGTTGTGAAAATAATATATAGAGCTCAGATGGGGTACAAATTGGTCAGCATTTAATTAGCCACCAATCAGCTAAAACCAAAAGCTTACCCGATGATACATAGATTCCACATACATTTCAAGTATATAAAAGTTTTGCGTCGAAAAAGTATACAAGAGTTTTAAGTGCTTCATGACATATACTCCACGGCTTAATGATTACTTAAAGCATTTCATGCTGATACAATATATGACGTGTGCATAATTCAAATTATTTAAATAAAATATTGCATGAAAAATGGTGAACTCCTTAGAGGGGCAACATTCTTTATGTTATAGATATTGGCCGATTATACGGCGGCTATTAAATTTAAGGATTGGTTCAGAGGTGGAGAGTTCAATTGCTGCTGGGTGCACTTTGAGTTGAGGAGTGTGACGGGTTAGGGTTCTGTGGTATCTAATTCTCTTGAACATAATTAAATTTATCATTAAATGATAATCAACTTAGTTCTATAATAACTAATTTACAATATTGGCCACTTTATCAAGGTTCGTGATAATTGATAAACAAAATTAAATAAGGGAAAATAGCAATTTAGAGAGTATGATTGAACATAAGAAAATAATTATTTATAAGGTATTACAGTTTTTAGTTGTTGTACGACCCAAACAAGATTAATTATATGCATTGGGTGATACTGATAACATCAGTCAATCATGTATTAAATTTCAAAATTATCATTAAGGCTATATATGAGTGCTTTATAATATGATATTGAAATTAACACTTCTGCGTATACTAATCAGTATATATTGAAATTAATTAATTAGAAGGCAGTTGGCTGAGCTATGGTACAGGAATAGTTCATATGGCGCAGGAATAGCTGCGGGGCGTAGATTAGATATTAAAAAAAATCCTCCTTCCTAACCAGACCAATCAAGCAGGATCTAATTGATGGTGGCAGATCTAGCCAACGGTGATTGGATTTTGGTATTTAAAATGAAAAATTTTCACCCAACAAGTGTTTTTGACCCGGGTGGATTCCACCCGGGCGCAGCCAAATCTAGCTACACTTGGCCGGGCTTGCGAAAAAAAGTTTTTTGTTTCACACCAACAACCAATCCAACCATCAGTGGCCAAATATGGCCAGATGCACTTTGAATTGGGTCTTTGAATATGATATTAGACCAATCTAATTCTACATTAAATGATGGGCTAGACTAAAGACATTGGATAGACTACTAGTCATCGGTTAGAGAAAGACGTAGGTTAGAACTATCGACGGGCCAAGTGTAAGAATTTCGAAGACGAAATTTTCCTCAATTTATTTTCATATTTAATACCTAAGTATAAATTACTGAGCATAAATTAGATCTTCAACTTGGTTAACCAATTTTGAAATCTGATTTTTTAACAAAAATGAACTATAGATATTCACCTTAATTAACCATTTTAAATAGATGACTTAGATCTATTATGTTACACTTCGAGTTGGGTTTTTTAGATGATATAGAGGAACTTGATTCTGTATTAAATGGTAAGCTACACTAAGATGTTGGATAGAGTGTTAGTCACAAGCTAAATAAGGTTGTGGGTTGGGGCTAGTTACGAGCTAAGTGTAAGATTTCGAGGTTAAAATTTTCTTCAATTTAATCTCATATCTAATACCTAAATCTACTGTATATTGGGTTACGAATTTGTTTATGAGTACCACTTTTGAAGAACTGATTTAGGCACATTAATTTCTCATTAATTTGCACATTGGACTGGGTCCTTACAAATGATATCAAAGTTTCCTGGTTCCGTGTTAGATGGTGGGCTGAACTAATGGCGTTAACTAGGCTCCCGGTCACGAGCCAAATAATGTCGTGGGATGGGGTTAGTGACGGGCCTAGTATATGAATTTTAGGGACAAAATTTTCTAAAGTAGTGAATTGTGAGATCCTTCAAGTTAGTTCTACATCTAATACTTACTGTGATAAAATCATATTTATAAATGGAAATGGACTATAATCTTTAACTTTGTTAGCCACTTTTGAAGAGATAATTTAGGTGAGATGACTTAGTCCATTATGTTACATTTTATTTTGGGTCATAACAAATCCCAGTTCATTCTCATTTATAAATAATATCTTACCCCTCTAAGTATTAGATGCGAAATAAGTTAATATATCTCACACTCTACCCACTTTAAGAAATTTCATCCTTAAAATTCTTATACTTGGCCCGTTACTTTTCTCTGACTCGTGAGTAGCAAAAAGAGACGAATCTACTCTAGTAAGTATTAGATATGAAACTAAGTTGATGGTTCTCACATTCCACCAACCTAAAAAAATTTCGTCCTCGAAATTCTTACACTTGGCCTGTTACCTTTCTCTCGTGACTATCAACCTAGCTAATGTCCATAGTCTATTCCATCATTTGACACGAAACTAATATCATCTGTAATAACCTAGCCCAAAGTGTAAACTAATAGGTCTGACTCATCGCTTCAAAAGTAGTTAACCGTAGTTGAAGATCTCTAGTCAATTCTTACTTATAAACATAATCTTTCCTCAATAGGTATTAAATATGAGATTAAGTTTAATATTATACGATCCCTCAGCTTAGTCTCATATTTAATAACTACTAGGGTAAGATTTTGTTTATAAGTGAAAATGAACCATAAATCTTAAACTTAGTCAACTATTTTTGAAAAAATGACAAGTCTATTAATTTGCACTTTTGACTTGATCATTACAAATGATATCAAAGCAACCTGATTTTGTGTTAAATAGTGAATTAAACTAAGGACGTTGGTTAGGCTGCTGGTCACGGACTAAAGAAAGACATAGTCTGGGGCTACAAACGGGCTAAATATAAAAATTTTGAGGGCGAAATTTCTAAGATGACTGGATTGTGATATTCTTCAACTTAGCTCATATTTAATATTACTTAGTTAAAATCTTGTTTATTAGTAAAAATTAAATCTTCTAACTTTGATTAATCATTTTTTTTTAAAAGATGGTTTAAGCTCATTATTTTGTACTTTAGGCCAACTTGTTATAATGATAGTAATAACTAAGGCTTCTTAACTAACCAACTTGCTTTACATTGCCAACTTGTTCACAATAAGAACCAACTCTTTCTTGTGAACAAAATTAAATAAAAAGCAACAACTCTTACTATAATTTGGTGGTTACCCAACAAATAGTGCAAGAACATTCAAAGCATTAATACGTCTAGGCACTTCTACCCCTTGTAAATATCCCCTTCAATAGTCGAAGTCCATCTTACGAACTTAAGAAATGAAATAAATACTTTAATCATTAATCCCTTGATCAAATATTGAATGATTGATTAAATGCTTCTCTTGATTTTTGTGTATCTCAAGCAGTTTCATGCCCACAAGTTGGTCGAATAAAGGGTGGCTCATCTTGTGTGGTACATGAGCTGCCTGAGTTGAAGGGCAAGTTGCAGTAGTGGGCATTGGTTATCCATGGTAGTTTCGCCGTCCCACAATAAAGTCAGTGCAATTGCTAGTGTTAGGAAGTACGTCTGGCCGAAGCCAGGGACAACATTGCAAATGCTGTGAACGATGAACTTGGCCATATCTTTTTCTCTTCAAGAGAGAACATCATCTTCAACAAAAAATATCTTGTGGGCCATGCACGGCTTCAAGAGTCACCCCCTTCCACTAGTTTTGGCATGAGAGTGGTCCACAAATTAGCTAAAAGGAACGAAGGTTCCAAGTCATGATGCAGTTGTTCTCCTTTGTTATTGTTTTGATCAAGAAAGTAGAAATCTAAACTATAGAAGTGACTAGGGCTGCGGATAGAAGCTGCCCAATTTCCACAGACAGTGCCTGTCCTTTGTGGCTCTTCCCTCTCTCATTTTCTTGTCCTTTTATATATTTTTGCCATGCAGTTGATGTCATAATCTGTTGTTTAGATAGAGTCGGATATATCTTCTTTTTCACATGTTCTGAGCTCTTTGTAGCTAGCTATTCAGAATTGAAAATAGCTGATATGCTTGGCTCCTAGAAGAAAATTTTTAGAATTATGCTAGCTAGCTAGCTAACTAGAAGCATTTTTAGCGCCGCACTTCTATATATGACTTCCTCACAAGTCACAAGACCCAAGATCCTTGTTTCTTTGTGTAGTTTGAACGCTTCCAAATGAGCACGCAGCTGCAAACTAAGCACTGAGGTATCCATGGATAACTCTTTTAACCTCTTCCCGATCAATGCCACCCACAAATAGTCGTGCGGCTATGTACCATTTAACCTTCTTAGTCTGCCCAATTCATGGTAAGGAACTAACGAGCCGTCTGAATTGTTTACTTCACTGTTTTAAACATTGCCATTTGTGCAAGTTGTCCGCTCATTGTCGCCGTTCAAGTGGCACATTAGTGCTAGAGTGATGAGGAGATTGATGTTCTGTCTGTATGGCATTGGTGTGTGCCACATCAGACCGAGCCTTTGAACTCCACAAGACTACGTACAAACAAAAATTAGAGCGACCCAGCTGGCTTCAAATGAAAAAATAATAATTAGTAGGCTCAAACCTCACAAATAGATTGGTAAAAAAGAAAAGACGGATTTAATCTATAATATATATATATATATATATATATATATAGAGAGAGAGAGAGAGAGAGAGTGAGAGAGATAGAGAGAGAGAAAGAAAGAGAGAGGGAGAGAGTTTTATGTGAAATTGTAAAGAAATGATCATGCGAATCTGGCATTGACTTGGAATGCATATTCTGGCTTTAACTTGTAATGCGCACAGAGAAACAGATAACAATGCAGATTATTTGAGTCCCACTTTATCTGCACATATAGTATAATATCCTAGTCTTGGAGAACCATAAGTCTATATGTATGTATGCAGCAGCTCTATAAGTTGGTAAATTCTGTGGTTTCGTTAGTGCTGGCGAAACCATGGCACATTGGAAGACTGAAACAAGCAACAAGCACAAGGACATGGTGGTTTTGTTACAACATGCCTGAATCTTCGCTGGTCCCTGACCAACCACTTTGAGAGTGGCGAGGTAAAGCTGAAAGAAGAGGATCTACGCATGCTCAAGTTGCCTCCCTCTTAATTATCTTTCATTCCCAAGTTATCTTGACTGTGGAAGAACTTCAATTTTCAAGGTTTGAAGAGGTCCCTTATTATAAGTCTGATACGCATCAGTTTTCAGAATTCGTTGGTCTTAATATTCAATTTACTGTTACAAAATTAGGGTAACTTAACTAGCTAGTGGAACAAAGGGAAGAATAATCACATGTATTTTAGTCTACTCTCTATGTCCCAAACCCCTCATTTTGGATTAAGGTAGAAGAAGAGGACTAGAACAAAGAAAAAAACCCAAAAACAGATCACAAATGTATAGAGTAAGCTTGATCAAATGAAAATTTTAGTGCAGACTTTAATTTAGAGAATTATAGGTAAATATAAATTGAATTAGTTCGAACTTGTTTCAATAAACTGTAGTCAATTAAGAAGACAAATAAACTACAAACTTGGCACTAGCTCGTCTGATGAACCCTAACATATATATCCGACCAAACAGCCGAAACATTAGCAGCCCATTAAATTTGGCCCATGGATGTGTCATGAGTTAGTTGGGCTTGGATCTGCGCGTGAGTGAGGCCCATTTTTTCTAGCGAGTGAAGCCCATTCCGGTTCCGTTTATTAATGCCTTGCATGAAATCTAAAAAGCCCCTAAGAAGTCCGTCATCATTTCATTTCACGGGGATAAAAATATTACAAATTAGCAAAGGCCATTAATCACATGCATCCCATTAATCTTCCGAAGGTCTATTTAGTTGTCTTGAAATTATAAAAAGAAAGTAAAATTTGATCTTTTGTCCTTGGATGTCTTAAAATTTAATTAGTTTTTTTTAATTTTTGTCAAAATAAATTTATGTAAAAATTTTATAAAGCAATATTTTATTTTGGAGAAAATTTTAGGAAGCAAATGAACAACATTGGAAAAAATATTTTATTTTCATTTTAATTTCTTATTATCCAAACATTATAAGATAAATTTTTAAAATTTTTATGTAATTTTATCTATTTTTATTTTTATTTCATACAAATTTTTTTATTTACACGAATTCAATGCCAAATAACCACACCTTTAAGGAAAAATTAAGATGTGCTACACTTCATATATTTATACGAAGAATATATTTAATTTCAATTATTTTTAGTGAGTTTTAAAAAATAAAATTTATATATATGAAAAATAGAGTGTATAAGTAAGAGGTTTACAAAATTTTATTTTTTTTTATATTATCATGAGCTACTTTTAAATTTTTTGAAATGTACTAGTTAACAGATATTTTAAAATTAATATTTATTGTAATTATTCTGATAATTAAGATGAAAGAATAAGGAGCATTAGATTGAATTAAGATTTATAATTACCTTTATTATTTATTTATTTTTAATTATATATATATATATAAAAAATTTGGGCCCAAATAAAGGTTTAGTTGTATAAATTATGTAAGCTCTTAATTAATTAACGCGTGATTGACATCTTCCCGTTGCTACTTTGATATGACTAGAGCAGCACATTGGGACAGAGATTATTAAGTCAACACTTTATACAAACATGTATAGTATTACTTCAGTCGTAGCTCAACTAATTCTGGACCAGTAGATACTTCATACATATGTATGATTATTAACTGCTGTGAGGGTGATAAATGCTGATTTATCCATTATATTAGCTAGCTGCCATTTGAGAAGAAAAGAAGAATATACTCTTTTGAATCCCATTAATATTGCTTACATGATTGATTCAGAATTTCATGCTTAATTATTCGCCTCCGTGTACAAACCTTCCACATACATATCTACTATTTATTAAGCGTTGATCAACAAGAGACGCTTGATATGTGCATACATAAATCCTTATAAATACAAGTTACTTACCGATTCTTCATTTTACGGGGCTCGATCACATTTTCAAGTAAATTTTTTTTTAAAAATGATCGTTGATCATTCTGTTTTTGCTACCTGATTAGTTAGAATTTGTAGTTCAAACATAATGTCGAAAAATTATTATTATTATTATTATTATTATTATTGTTATTATTATCTTTTAAAATTACTATTTTCCGTGACAACGGTGGAGATTAAATTGATTAAATTAGGTAGGGCTACGAAAAGTCAAAGTCCAATTCAATTGCGGTCAATAATTCTAACAAAGTCATATTTATAAAGCCGACCACATTCTTGTCATCCCAAAGCTCTCAAGCCTTCCGTAGCATTGGACCGCCATTAACAATCCTTCTTCTCCTTGGTTTTCTCTGTTTCTCATCTCTCACTTCAAAATTCTTGGTGCCCTTGCTTCATCTGCAGTGCCTTTCCATGGAATATGGAGCTCAAGTTCCAGAGTATTTTCTATGCCCCATCTCTCTGGAAGTGATGAAAGACCCAGTGATTGCCATTACTGGCATCACATACGAGAGAAAGCACATCGAGCAATGGCTTACCCAAGATAAAAACAAGACCTGCCCAGTTACAAAACAAGAGCTGCCCCAGGATTCTGAGTTGATACCCAACCACACTCTCAAACGTTTGATCCAATCTTGGTCATCCTCCAATCCCAATCCAATCCATGGCATACGCCAAAACCAGGAGCTGGTTGACAAATCTCAGGTGATAAGGCTCCTCCAAGGCCTCTCTCTACCTGAGAGACGATTAGATTGCTTGAAGAAGATTTGTGAGTTGTCACTGAAGAGTGAAAGCAGTCGGAAATGCATTGAAGATGCAGGTGCTGCCAAGACCATGCTTCCATTGGCTGTTGAGTGGATGAAGGAATGCCGAGTTGAGCTGGTAGAGCAAGCTCTTGGTATATTTCAAGTTATTAATCTTGTCTGTGAGGATTTAGATGTTCAGAACAATGATTTCGGCGCCACAATTATCGAACCTATAACGAGTGTCATACATGGAAGATCAAGAAGTAGTAGAGATTATAGTACTGCCCATGCAGCGGAGCATGCAATTTTACTTCTGAAACGTATATTTGAGTTCCCTGCCATGAAAGCAGTGGTGTTGAATCAGGACTTCTTTGATTCCATGATATGGGTATTAAGAAAACGATCTTCACTGAAATCTATCAAGGCCTGTTTACAGATTCTACTCTCCACGAGTCAGTGGGTATGGAACCGGACAAGGATGGTCCAAGCAGGCGCAGTTTCAGAGCTCGTAGAGCTTGAGCTGTCCCACCCTGACAAGAGAACAACCGAGCTGGCCTTCTCTGTGCTAGAGCAGCTCTGCCGGAGCCCCGCCGGCAGGAGCAAGTTCCTCGGCCACCCTGCCGGCATCGCCATCGTAGCAAAGAGGACTCTAAGAGTGTCAGCCTTGACCGATGAGATGGCCATCCATATCTTCTCGTATATATGCAATTCATCACCAACAGAGGATGTTGTTCAAGAGATGTTGAGAGTGGGTGCTGTGACTAAGCTCTGCATGGTGATCCAAGCAAATTGTGAAACTAGGGTGAAGAAGGAGGCCAGAAATGTTCTTAGATTGCACTCTAATGTGTGGAATGCTTCCCCTTGTGTTGCTCTTTATCTGATTACAAGATATTATTAAGGCTGTGTTGCCTGTGTATGTAGCTTCAACAAAAGAAAAGAAATAATGACTAACGTATGAGATATGGTTTCATGTTCTCATATGCTTCTTATTAAATAATTAGGAAGTTCTTAATGAACAATTTATAACAGCTTCAATTAATGAGAATAAAATTGAGGTGCCGGTTCACCACGTTGATACGAGTTTGCTAATTAAGCAAGCTAGATTTTATTTTTTTCTCTTCAATTTTAGTTTTTTCATTGTTCAAGTCGTCACCAACAACATTTTTTATCTCTCTTTATTTGGGATAGCAACAATCATATAAATTTGTGCATAAAACGCGGAAATACTTGGACCAATCTACGTTCAAACGCTGCAAAGTTGAGAACAAGTTTCCACAATATAAAAACGTGAAAGCTGCATGGAAATTTCAACCATCCAAGACAAAGGTAAAGCGTGTGAATTTGTTAAGAGTCAAGGAATACCTGCTCAAACAGTTCTACAACCTGTCTGGATTGGCGAAAAGCTAGGAGATTCCTTCCCTCATTTGAAATCTCAACACGCATTTTTGTTTTTACGAATTGAATCTAATTACTTGTTTTAAGTGCGGTACACCCTAAAATATACATTTCTTCATCACTGTCATGTGGACCAACAGCAGAAGAACTGGAAAAGTGGCAACCAGACAACTTTGATGGTGATCTTCACTTCTCTAACTGGTTTTTTACTTTGAGGACTTGACTATAACTCTAATTTCACTGTACCTTATCTAAGGCATCTAGTCAGAAGAAGATGGGTAGCTACTAATACGACTGTAGGATCTAATTAGCTAAGTATTTCTTCAAATTATTTGCTAATTTGAGGAATGCTTCACTATCATGAAGTCTGAAACCATTTGACGGGTCTAGGTCTTCTATAAAAAACACAAAACAGGTAAAGGCTGGCATGCTTCCAACTTGCAAAAGTTAGTCCCATGTCCTCAAATAGTGGCGAGTATTTTTAAAGTGACCTGCCTAGATACTTGAACGTCTGCTTTCTTGAAAATTAAAGGCTACCGTACGAAAATACATTTCGAGAGCTGACAATTCTTAGAAATTTTATTGGGCAAACAATTTGGTGGGTCTGGTTATTTTCAAGTGTTTTAGCATGAAGTTGGACCGAGATGCACAAAAGTCCGAAGAAGCTGCGCTACTTGGACCGTAGTGAATAAGGGTCAAAGCTGGTCCGAGTTAAAACCACCCAAGTGTTTGTGCTGGTCCACTGATTATATGGGTAAGGAAAGAATGTATTCAATTTGAAAGCGAGTCCTTAGAAGCTTAGGAAAGTAAGCGTATTTGATCCACTGCTCAGAATGGGGACTTGCAAATAGGAGAACATAACAGGTAACTAGAAGAACCATTTGGTAAACCTTCAAAGGACAAGTAAGAGCTACATTACACGGTAGACATGGTTCATGTACTAATATTAGGTTTACCAGACGGCAGGCGACAAGAATTGTGGGCAGCTCACAGATTGCTTTCACGTTTAAATCTATGCATGCACAAACAAATCACAAAAAAACAAAAGAAAACTGCATTGATTCATGGCCCAACCGTCTTGTTTTTCTCAGACGTCAACAAGGCTTTTTCCAAGTCTCAACAGGCCAAAGGTGTAGCATTCCACACACACGTACAGAATGTGTTCAGGGCGGTCAATGCTCAACACAGCACCACCTGTCTAGAAGACCATCCTTCCAAACTTGATGACAAACCCATAAAACTACAAACATCCGGTTCAAGAATGAACGTTTCAAAAACTCTTGGTACATCGGGGATGAGGAGGTGCAAGAAGGATTACGAATAGAACATTGGAAGATAAAAAGGACAAAAAGAAAATAAGAAAGTTTTTTGAACTTATGCCCGTGTTTTCTTGGTTTATAAATACTGTACTTTATCTCGCCGTCTTAACTTGCCATAATGAATAGAATGTTGAGTGCTAGAGACAATTATTACTTCTAGGATAAGAGGGAGAGAAATTGAAAAATTATAATTATTTTAATCTTTTCATAGTGAAATTATTTATTTTTGTGAATTGTATAATTTGTTATCAACGTTAATTTTTTAGTGTGTTCTCTCTTTATTTTTCTATAGTGCTTTTGATCATTGCTTAATTAGTAGATTCCATTATTTTTTGCTTCTATTGTTGTGTACTCTTAATAAGTTTTAAACACAAGAAACCGATATCAAGCGAGAGCGTAATAGGTGGGTATTTCAACGAATATCAAGCCAATAAATATCAATTACAAAGTAGAGAAGTTCAACGACAAAAGTAATTTTGTATTATGGTAAGGAATGATGCTTGATTTGTTGTCATAAAAAAAGAATTCTCATAGGACTCTGGTAAAATGAAAAAGTCTGAGACCATAAGCGATGATGATTAGGAGGAATTAGAGACAAGGGTTTGCGGGGTAAATTGGGTTAAATTTGGCTCATAATATTGTTTATCCCTTATTTCAAATAAAACTACCTCTTGAGTTGTGTGCAAAATTAGAGAGTTTTTAGTTGACAAGTTTTTTACTAATAAGTGGTACGTTAAAAAACATTTATGTTTTATTAAGATTGATTCTAATTTTTTACAAACTCACCTTAATCGGTTCAATAAAGCGATGATAGATTTCTTGAGTATTGACATAAAGTTAAAGAAGATGAAAAAACCTTACTATTCATAGGATCCCTAAATAAGTCCCATGCAAGTCAGGGTAAGTCTATAAATTGTAAATATTATTAATTTAATTTAATTTAATAATATTTATAAATTGTAAGTTTTATTTATTATCTTTTATTAACTATTTTTTCGTATTTCATTATTAGTTATCTTTTCATCTTTCAAAGTTATCCTCCTTGGTTATAAATAAGGGTGTTAAAAAAAAGATTGTATCTATTGCTCTTTATAGGTTAGTATCTCATTTATGTTTCTCTATATGATCTTATTAGTACTGAGGTATGATGCGAACGCGCTACCATCAACTAGATTCTAGTACATGTGTATAGTTATGTATGATATACCGTCGATTAGATTCT
>JAVDBV010047674.1:0-30834 GCA_032619315.1 Piper longum
CCGCGTCAAGCTCACCCCCTACTGCGCCGCCGGCGGTGCTTCCGACAGTGGCTCGGGCGGAAAGAGCAAGAATGGGTACTCGGACTATCTCATCGAGGAGGAGGAGGGGCTGAATGATCATAATGTTGTTGTCAAGTGTGCCGAGATCCAGACCGCCATCGCCCAAGGTTGTAGATTTCTGTTGCTTCGTTGTGTTTCTCCCCAGATGTAGTGAGTTTCTTTTATTGAGCTCTTTGTCTTGTGCTTTGGTGTTTGTCGATGCCGGGTGGATCGTTTTGATTGATCTGCGGCTGGTTTGTTGACGAATATTAAAATATTGGTGGAGGCAAAGAGACTAGGAGTAGTGCTGCATTTGTTCTGCTTCTTTCTATAAACGGATGAATCGAGCAGGGTTTTGTTTTTTGTGCTGGAAATCTTCTTCCTTTGATTATTATGTTCTGAATTTCGTCTTTTCTATTGTTGTGCGTGCAGACATATGGTTCGTGCTGCCATAATTGTAACCGTTCATTGTTCTGTTTTGATTATTTGCGTTATGTACATGCTTCTACCTGCAACTGTCATTGAATTGAGCTTGAAATATGATTTTGGCTTACTAGTCAATGCTTGCATTGTTTTTGGAAGTTTCACTTTTATCCATCAGTATACTTGCTTCATTGGTAATAATAATCTTGAGAGGTAGGGCATCTATTTATTTTGACTGGAAATTCTAGTGCCAAATGACCTCCCTCTTTCTCTCTCTTTTTCCAAAATTTACCTTGATTTTGTTAGATGCAATTTTTATGATTCTTCAAGCGGCTAATATAGTGGAACTTGCTTCAGGTGCTACATCTTTCCTTTTTACGGAGTACCAATATGTGGGGATTTTTATGGCCGCCTTTGCTGCACTGATCTTTGTTTTCCTTGGATCGGTGGAGGGCTTTAGCACGAAAAGCCAGCCCTGCACGTACAGCAAGGACAAGATGTGCAAGTCAGCCTTGGCTAATGCTGCGTTTAGCACTGTATCATTTTTGCTAGGAGCCATCACTTCACTCTTTTCAGGATATTTGGGGATGAAAATTGCCACCTATGCAAATGCCAGGACAACGTTAGAAGCAAGGAAGGGCGTCGGGAAGGCCTTCATCACAGCTTTTAGATCAGGAGCAGTGATGGGATTCCTTCTCGCTGCAAACGGGCTTCTGGTTCTTTATGTTGCCATTAACGTCTTCAAACTCTATTATGGAGATGACTGGGAGGGGCTTTTTGAGTCTATCACTGGATATGGCCTGGGTGGTTCGTCAATGGCTCTCTTTGGGAGAGTTGGTGGTGGCATCTATACTAAAGCCGCAGATGTTGGTGCTGATCTTGTTGGAAAGGTTGAGAGAAATATTCCTGAGGATGATCCAAGGAACCCAGCTGTAAGTGAAGAAATTCATGTTCAGTCATCACATTTTCAACTTTCAATATTTTTTGTTTTGTTTATCCTTTAAAGTTATATCCAATGTTATTATCTTATTTTTCCAGGTAATTGCAGACAATGTTGGTGATAATGTTGGTGATATTGCTGGGATGGGTTCCGATCTTTTCGGCTCATATGCGGAGTCTTCATGTGCAGCACTTGTTGTGGCCTCTATATCCTCGTTTGGGATAAGCCATGACTTGACTGCCATGATGTATCCTCTCCTTATTAGTTCCATGGGTATCATTGTTTGTTTGATCACTACGCTTTTTGCGACAGACTTTTTTGAGATCAAGGCCGTGAAAGAAATTGAGCCTTCATTAAAGAATCAGCTGATCATTTCCACTGTACTTATGACTATTGGGATAGGCATTGTTAGTTGGGTTGGGCTTCCTTCTTCTTTC
Source organism: Piper longum (assembly GCA_032619315.1). Classification (NCBI taxonomy): domain Eukaryota; kingdom Viridiplantae; phylum Streptophyta; class Magnoliopsida; order Piperales; family Piperaceae; genus Piper; species Piper longum. Next base: position 1,840 of record JAVDBV010047674.1, read on the forward strand.
ACAATATTCAATTTTGGGGTTCAAAAGGTTGTTAAGGACTGGTAAGCTTGATAATAGCTTCATAAGTTTTTTTTCATGTCGACTATATTGGCTGCTTATAATTGTATGCCTGCAATACACTGCAGGCAGCTGTTCTTCTGTGTCGTTGTTGGCTTGTGGGCGGGTTTGGTAATTGGCTTTGTGACAGAATACTACACCAGTAATGCTTACAGGTAACTATTGTAAGTTTACTGTATATACTTAGATCCAGGTTACTATTTTTCACGGATGCTGTTTTACTGTTGTACAGCCCTGTACAGGATGTTGCCGATAGTTGCAGGACAGGGGCAGCTACAAATGTTATATTTGGACTAGCTCTTGGCTACAAATCAGTCATCATTCCAATTTTTGCAATAGCTGTTAGCATCTACGTTAGCTTTAGTCTGGCAGCGATGTATGGTATTGCTGTAGCTGCTCTGGGAATGCTCAGCACAATTGCCACTGGCCTTGCTATTGATGCCTATGGTCCTATCAGTGACAATGCCGGTGGCATTGCAGAGATGGCTGGCATGAGTCACAGAATCAGGGAGAGAACTGATGCACTTGATGCTGCAGGAAACACCACTGCTGCAATTGGAAAGGTACTTTTTACTATTGTAAAAATTGGCCCAAGGTGGCTTTCTGCTTACATCTGTGTTTCTAGATATAACTATTTTGCTCTCGCTTTTGTGTCTTAGGGGTTTGCCATCGGATCAGCTGCTCTTGTGTCTTTAGCATTGTTTGGTGCTTTTGTGAGCCGAGCTGCAATTTCATCTGTCAACGTACTGTCTCCAAAGGTTTTCATTGGCTTGCTCGTGGGTGCAATGCTCCCGTACTGGTTTTCAGCTATGACAATGAAGAGTGTGGGAAGCGCTGCTTTGAAGATGGTGGAAGAAGTTAGAAGGCAATTTAACAACATTCCAGGTCTCATGGAAGGCACTGCAAAGCCTGACTACGCTACTTGTGTCAAGATATCCACAGATGCAGCTATAAAGGAAATGATCCCTCCTGGGGCACTAGTGATGCTGACGCCCCTTATCGTAGGAACTCTATTTGGTGTGGAAACTTTATCTGGTGTCCTTGCGGGCTCACTTGTGTCTGGCGTCCAGGTGAGTAGTTGTAAATGCTTTTATGCTTCTATTGTCTCTTTCTATTCATTGAGGTTATGATTCTAATATTTTAATGTTCTGTTGTGTGTTTTAGATAGCAATTTCTGCTTCTAACACAGGTGGTGCGTGGGATAATGCCAAGAAGTACATCGAGGTAAAGATAACTGCTGCAAGTCGCTTTCATAATTTGGTTTCCTAGGCCTGAGGGTTTTAATTATTTCTCAAATGTTTACTTGGTTATTTCTTTACGATATCTGATTGTTACTAATGTATTCCGTCGGCAACCTTTCTCTGCGTGGATGTCTCACCTTGGTGAATAGATAGCCATCTCGATCATTTTGTTGTGTAAAACATGCCTTGCCAGTGCCAGATGAAAGATGCCATTAATTATATGACTTTTGATCCAATTCCAAGCTAGCTTGTTGCCCTAGATTCATTTTGAATAAAGAAAAGATCACTTTAAAAAGTTTTGATTCTCATCATTTTGGCAAAGAAGATGAGATACTGTTTCAGGAAACTCCTTGCTTAACACTTTGGCTTGAGTGCCTAGTCCTGGTGTATTTTTCATGATTACTGATACTATTCACTTGTAGGACTCTTGCAGCTTGCTGTTCGCGCTAACTCGTGTTCCGTGTATTTGGCAGGCCGGTGCTTCTGAGCATGCAAGAACCCTCGGGCCAAAAGGTTCTGACCCTCACAAGGCGGCAGTTATTGGTGATACAATTGGTGACCCACTCAAGGACACCTCTGGTCCTTCTCTCAACATTTTGATCAAGCTCATGGCCGTGGAGTCTCTCGTCTTTGCTCCATTTTTTGCGACCCACGGTGGCATCCTCTTCAGGCTTTTTTGAGGAAGCAGGCTCAAACGCTACTTCTTTTATGCTTTGGTTGATGCCTCGTCTCCTTTTTTATGTTATCCCAAGCTCGTCAATCGGTCCAGCCGTTGTGTTGATTAATCTTTTGTCCTATTAATACCGTTACCACTTAAAACTTTCGAGCAATTTAGGGTCCGTCTCTTTATGCGAAATTTCTACATTGGTATTTTTTTTTTCAAGGTAACTGTCCACATCCTTGCCACAACTCGTATAGTTATATATATAGCAGTGAAATTTTGTTGTTTTCAATCGCTGATGAAATCCTTTTGTTGACGTACTTTGCCCCTCCTTCGTGTCGGTTATAACTGAGATGGATTTATTAACGGGGTTATCATATGATCTGTGCTGGTAATATTTTTTCCCAGCTGATCTGGTCAGAACTCCAACCAACATTTTAGATATATGCATATACCGCTTTCTTGGGCCAAGAATTTGCTGTAGTAAGAGCTATTTGCTCTAGCAATTTTGTGATTAGTGTAAATTAACTTAATTAGTAGTGTTTTAAAAAATAAATATAATGATTAAGTTAATATCCTTTAATTGACGTGATTGATACGGATCAAAAAATTGCTATGGCGGATCTGCTGTATCAATTTGCTACTAGTCCCCGGCTGTTTTCATATGTACGTCCATGTATGTTTAAACTCCACTGAAAAGAATAAAAACGTTGCACACTACCATCTATACATGGGTACAATCGCAAATATGTTAAGAACGAATTCAAATTAAACAAACGAGCTAGAAAAACAACTAAGTGGGCAACGAAAAAGAAACAAAACATATATATATATATATATATATATAGTAAAGAAGTATAATCATAAATTTATACTTCGGCTATTTTTAGGTGAATTAATTAAAGATGAAATGTGTATGAAGTTTAGTTTTCTTCCATAATTCTTGTAATAATGGCGATGTAGGAAAACAACAGCTTTTAATTTTACCTGGGCCAAGTCCTGGGACCCGCGGGAGACCCGAACCGCTAACCTAACCCAAGCCTCCCATCTTCGATCTTCCCACCACCCAATCCGTCGCCGGAAAGTCTCCAAGCCGCCTTCGACCGGCGACGGAGATGGCGATGCTGTTGCGCCACTCTTTACCCTTCTTCTCCTCCTGCCGATTCGCTGCTTCCTCTTTCCGTCGGAGGTGCCGCCTCCTACAAACTCTCCGCCCAAAGTCCCATCTTTCCTCCGGCGCCGACGCGGCGGCGGGGAACCCGAATCGGAAGTTGGAGTTTGAAATCTTCAACACCATGAAGAAGCAGAAGGAGGTGTTCCGGCCGAAGGTCCCCGGCAAGGTGGGGATGTATGTGTGCGGTATCACTGCCTACGACCTCAGCCACATTGGTCACGCCCGTGTTTATGTCTCCTTCGACGTTCTCTACAGGTGTGTGATTATTACTGAGCATTAATTCTGATTATTACCTAGTACGAGTGGAATTAAACAAATTCTATACGTGCAATACAACGAACTACTTACTTTCCTGAAAAAGATGCTTGCTATCTTTTGATTGGTAAATCTATTAAGGCGCCTAATTTGTACTGCTTACTAATGATGCTTGCTGGGAAAAGGCTAAAAGATGTGAAAAATGCTTTGCTGTAAATATTGTATGAGCTGTTCAGGATAGAGATGCCTTATCCTTATCTTTTTTCTCGATGATTAGGTAGGTATCTGAAGTTTTTGGGCTATGATGTACTTTATGTGCGCAACTTCACGGATGTTGATGACAAGGTTAGTGCTTAGCTATTGGACGATTATGAATGAACCACATTATTATTATTTTTTCTTTTTCCAAGATTGAGTGAGCTACGTTTAGATTAGTTTGGAGTATTTCTAGATTATACTGCAGTTCTGATGTGCTGAATAACTTTTTTTCCTATTTAACTCTCTTTTATGGTGGCCCTATCTCAGGATTTGAATCTACTGTAGACTGGGTTATAGGTTCCTCTGCTTTACTTAATCATGGTGCTTGTGCCAATAAGGTTATGACAAATTAACTTCCCAGCAACTGGCTTTAGAATAGAAGAAACTTCCTAGCAACTGCGAAAGTATTGCTATGCATTAGTGTTATCATTACTTGTCATGCTTGCTGTAATCAAATGGTCTACATAATCTATGCTCCTTAAATTTTGCAGATAATTACCAGAGCTAATGAGCTGAGGGAGGATCCTTTGAGTTTAAGCAGGCGCTACTGTGATGAATTTCTTTCAGACATGCATTACCTTCAATGTCTTCCACCCTCGGTAGAACCTCGGGTTTCAGATCATATGCCTCAGATAATTGAAATGATTCGGCAGGTATATGTTGCTATTCTGGACTAACTTTTGTGTAAAATGCTAAATGTTAACGTTTTGAACAGATAATCGACAATGGCTGTGCATACGTCGTTGAAGGAGATGTTTACTTTTCCGTTGATAAATTTCCCGCCTATGGTCGTTTGTCTGGACGAAGGCTAGAAGATAATCGAGCTGGTGAGCGGGTTGCTGTGGACTCCAGGAAGAGAAACCCTGCTGATTTTGCCCTTTGGAAAGTGAGTAGCTTGACCAATGGTATTATACTAGGCTCTATTTGGAGTTGGGACAGGCTATATTAGTTACATTGTGATGTACCAAACTAAATCTTCTCCTCATTGTATAGGAACTAGAAGGCCTATTGGCATTAAATGTTTCTGTTGTCTGGCTTAGAGTGAGTTTTACATCTTTTCTTGGGGCATCTGTGTGCCGTTATTCAGTGGACCATCTTATTCATTTGTGCTGTCAATCACCGTTTGGTTGAGAAACTATTTGTTTGTTTATTCTTGGATGGCGGATTTACAAGTAATTATTTCGTTTGCGTCTCTATGCTAACTTAATGTTATCTTATCTTCCCATAGACTGCCAAACCTGATGAGCCATCTTGGGATAGCCCATGGGGTGCTGGTAGGCCTGGGTGGCATATTGAATGTAGTGCTATGAGTGCTGCTTATCTAGGTCCAACATTTGATATACATGGTGGAGGAATGGATCTTGTGTTTCCCCACCATGATAACGAAATTGCTCAAAGTTGTGCAGCATGTACTCATAGCCACATAAGTTATTGGGTCCATAATGGCTTTGTTACTGTGGATAGTGAGAAAATGTCCAAGTCCCTGGGGAACTTCTTCACCATTCGACAGGTAAAAAAAGAAAGAAAATTTAATGTAGAGTGAATATATTATTCTTCAGTGATACATTGTGCCCTTGTCTAAATTTTTTGAAATATCTCAGGTTATTGAGTTATACCATCCTTTGGTTCTAAGGCTTTTCTTAATGAGTACCCACTATCGATCGCCAATCAATTACTCGGATGCTCAGCTAGAAAGCGCTTCTGATCGACTTTTTTATATATATCAGGTATTAGCCAACAGGCAAACCTATTTTGTGTTAAAGTAATATGAATTAATTGCTATAACCATTAATGTGTTTGCAGACTCTTTATGATTGCGGAGAGCTTCTAGATCAGCAGCCTCAAGATAGTGGGCAGCTTACTGTCCCAGATGACATTTCAAACTGCATTAGTACATTCCAAGCTGAATTCAAAACCTCAATGTCGGATGACATGCATACACCCGTTGTGCTGGCTGCAATGTCCGAGCCACTGAAAGCCATTAATGATCTTCTCCACACGCGCAAGGTATGCATCCTTTACTTGGTGATTGTTATTTTTGTAATGAAGATGGTCAGCAATGGCAAGGGAAGCCGATGTAAGGACTATCAGTAAGGAAAACCAGTAGGTTCTCTCTCAATAAATCATTATCTTATAGCATCTCGGTATGGACTGGTGGTAATAGGGAAAAAAACAACATCTGCGGATCAAATCTCTTGCTGCTCTTGAGAAGGAAATCAGGAGAGTGCTAGTTGTTCTTGGGTTGATGCCGTCTAATTATGTTGAGGTAAAGATATTTAAGAGCAAATCTGCCTAGAAGAAGCAATGGTTAGCTTCCTAATTCATCCTTATTGAATTGCCTCTGAAACAGGTTTTGCAGCAACTTAGGGAGAAAGCCTTGAGAAGGGCTGGTTTGACGGAGGATCAAGTAGTGCATAAGATCCAAGAGAGGACGCTGGCGAGAAAAAACAAAGAGTACGAGAAGTCTGATTGTATCAGAAAAGACCTAGCAGCCGTAGGAATTGCCCTCATGGACGGCCCTGACGGTACAATATGGAGACCATCTGTGCCTGTTCCAGCACAGGAGCAGATTGATAGGACGAGCTAAATTAACGTCTTGTTAGTAGTTGATCTTTTTGCATTACCTTTGTTTTCTACCAATTCATTTAGAAAGCGTCGATGAGGCATAAAAGTATATGATCCAGTAAGATACTTACAAAATAAAAGCGAAAAATTTATTTCAAGAAAATGCAATCATTTACTGGTTGGTCATTCACTTTCTTGAATCATTTACTGCAAACGTTTGCCATAAGGGGCTTGAAAAAAAAATTGCATGGAGGGATTGTCAATCCGACAATAGTAAATTGGGGTTATTGAATCTAAGAAACAATTAGGGACCGTCTGAGAGTTACGTCAGAACTCAGAAGCGATGAGAAATGTAAAGATGAGGATCAGGCGTCCCAAGTAGAGCTGCCTTCAATTTTCCAACCCAAAGAAAAATTTGTATGAGCCGATGGGCATCATTACCATAGCTGAGCTAACTGTATATATATAATAGAAGTAGAAATTTTAAAATGTGAAAAATTTTAAAAAATTGGATAAGAGTCGTCAGAATCAATTTTACCGTAAAAGATTAAAATTGAATTAGTTATGTAATTAAAATTAATTTTTGAATTAAAAGAGGCTTATAAACTTGTTACAAATTATTTTTTTGGAGGCCCATTAAGCCTAATAATAAGAATTCAAGTTTTTATTTAAGAAATAAATACATTGATGTGAGATATCTTTTAAAAAATAAATCTTTTAAGCTAACAAAATTTCATATTCAAAGGAATGTTTCATATATGATCTGAAAGAAATGTTTGCAGGAATGGTGCATGCATAAATGAGAATCTATGAGATATCTTTTGGAAAGTAAATCTTTTGAGCTAATTAAATTTTATACTAAAGGAATGTTTCAGATATGATCTGAAAGAAATGTTTGCAGGAATAGAGCAGGCATGGATGGGAAGCTAAAAATAATGTATGACACTTTTTCTTCTTTGGTTTTTTGGTTTTCTGATTTTTGGAGAAAATTTGTGTCGATTAAAGAAATGTGAATATTTTGTTGAGATTCGCTTATAATTGTCAATAGTATTTTCGCCAATTTTTATATTTGTAATCTGTAATTCTTTGTTTTCTTTCTTGGCTAATACCAATTTACTAATACTAATTTTGTAGAAAGTACAGTTATCAATTACTAATATCAATTTTGTAGAAAGTAAAGTAAATTGGTATTGGAGAGTTTATTCTCATGTGAATCTGTTCTTTATCAAATTTGTGATATAGTGGTCGTTTGCCCGTGATTTTTTCCCCAAATTTGGGGTTTTTTACGTAAAACTGATTTGCGATCTTATTATTTGTTTGGAATTTCTCATCTTTATGTGTTGAAATAGAGGATTTGTATTTGGTTTTTGTGGTTAATCTTGATACTATTGACTGAGATTTTCATGATTTGTATCATTTCGAGTTCATGCATTTTAGCAATCGAAGCATATTTAGATTTAAAATTATACCAAATAGATGTAAAAATTACATTTTTCAATGTAGAAGCGGGTGGATTTTGTTAATCCGGGCAAAAGAAAAAAAATTGCAAACTCCAAAAATCAATATACAGCCTAAAGCAATCCTCAAGACGATGTATTTGAGATGAAAAGACGATGTATTTGGGATGAAGACCATTACGTCAAATAGAATAAGAACTTAATTATAATTTTATCACAATGTGGATGATATTTTATTGGCATCAAATAATAAGGATATCGTTATTATCAAATAACAAGGATGTCATTCTTGCTTTTGACGGAAATGATATGTGTAGCTAAATTTATACTCGTTCAAATTTAGCAAGATACCAAAGAAAATAAATATTCTCTCATGAATAATAGATAAACAAAGTATTTGATTGGTTGAATATGCTTAATTGTATGCATATAAACACTAAACACTCCAACAGGTGAATCATTAAACCTTACAATGTGCTTAATTGTACGCCTATAAACACTCCAAGAGGTGAATCACTAAACCTTACAATGTGAGTAAAGAAAAAAAATTGTCAAGAATTCCAAATGCAAGTGTTGTAGGTAGTTATTTTACGCAATGATACACACAACACACGATATTAAATATGTTGTTGGATTAGTTGGTAGGTTTAGTCAAATCCTAGCAACACATTAGAAAGCTATCCAGATGTAGCTTTCTTCCATCACGGTCACCAACCCAATCCGCATACGTATAACTAACTAGTTTTAAATCATTACCTTGATAACAAAAGAAATAATTTGCCGTGCCTTCCAAGTATTTTGTTATCCTCTTGATAGCTTTCTAATGTGTCATTTTTGGATTTGAATAAAATCTACAATTAATCTAATGACATGTAATATTACGCTGTAAAATATGACACTCGTAATCCCTACGCCTCTTGGGTGTGAGAAGCTCGTAAAGGCATGCATGAAAATGAAATAGCTAGAAAATAAAATAGAGCATTGCTCGTTCCCATGAAATAAAACAATTGGGTTTGTCAACCGGTTACGTCTTGGGTCTTACCTCTTAAAGTGAGAACCCTGGGACTTACCTCTTGGAGTGTGACTAACCTGAAATAATCTGCCCACTCAATGGAATATATAACGTGTCATAACCATGCACATGTAACGAAATCTAGTTAGATTTTAAAATATACTCACATCATACATAAGAATCATACATATGTATAGGAATCTAATCGACGGTAATATGCCCAAATCATACACTTCCGTTGCTCATCCAAGCCAACTCTTGGCCCGTAATCAACAACCTAGCAAATATCTAGTCTAATTTACTAACACAAAATCAGGTTGTTTTGATACCATTTGTAATAATTTTGGCTCAAAATGTCACACATAAAAGTCATATTTATAAAAAATAGGCTGTTTTTCAAATTTTCCCTCTTTTGGGTTGGGGAAGATGTATTTATATAGACATAGTTTAGTGCATGAAAATGAAAAGATAAGTAATAAAAAGTTATAATAAATTAATCATAAATACATACACTTATATATTAGACGAAAAATTTCACTCCCACCTCTAATATATTAGATCATAACCTCGGTAGGTATTAGAGACTAACATTACTTTTGGGAGGAACATTGCATTCTACCCAACTTAAGAAAATGTTTGTCCTCAAAGCGAGTTTCATATTGGATGGATAGTGGTATGTCAAGAATTGCGATAGAATTTATGATTTTTTTAAAACACTCAAGAGATCTCAGCCCTGAGGATTAAAAATCAAGATCTCTAAATGACCTGAATTAAGTGAGATGAAATAAAATTGCCACTTAGTCCACAATATAACAACTCACCCAACAGATAGTGTAAAACCAGAAGCGAGTCCTAATGGACCTTCTGATCCAAACTTCAAGCATCGTTGTATGGGCGAGCTCAAACTTCGAGACCCAACAACAAACTCATATAATGATATATGAATCATCTTATATGATGTATTCATTCTCATGTTTGTAAAAATACGTGTCGAAAGATAGATAATAACATAATTATATGCATGAATAAAAACTAAAAAAATCGAGAATTACGAAAACAAAATAGGAACAAGAGAGGTTGACTCATGAAGGATTCAAATTATCCTTGAAGGAAGTAACAACCAAAACAATACTATCACCGACAGATTAAGCTAGCAATGCAAAAAATACAACAAAGATGATTCTAAAGTTGGATGACTTCTAGATTAGAAGATATCAGAGTATATATAGCCCCAAGGACAAAGTAAGTGAAAGGTCACAACATGTAGGTGAAAAGTCATAACTCTTTCATAAAAAGGTATAACTAATGAGTGAAGGATACCGTTAAATACTAAGAGTTAAAATAAGGTGAAAGGTTATAGCTCTTATGGAAAGGTTGCCACTAGTAACTGAAAAGTATAACTTCGTAATAAGTGTTAGAATTTTAATGAAGGACTTAAGAAGATCCACGTATCATATGAATCTAAAAACTACATCAACTAGAGAGACTACATTAAATCCAAAGACTACATCAAGATGACTAGATTATTCTCGATTCCAAATGCATACACTAACCTACTTAAACCTCAAAACACCTCTAGCATTTGAACGACCCTAAACTAGCCCTACACCACAATGGCAACATGTGTGCTTTGCATGCTACAATATCTTGCAAAAGCAACCACTTGGTTGAAATGTAATCTCCAAGTCATTGAACCGGTCCAAACCAATTACACACCAACGAACCAACAAACCCAACCGAACTAATATATAAAATCATGAGACGAAGGGCACCGATTTTACAAACTCATTTCCCTAAAAAAATTTCGTCCTTGAAATTTCTCAAGGATAAACCATGAATAGTCAAAATTGATAAAAACATCGCATGCACTCAATACCAAAATAAAAAAAAACTACAATATACATTCTCCAAAATCCAATCTCTCTCCAAAAATCAAATTTTCTACAAACACATGATATACGCGGTCTCCGAACTAGAAGATATAACTCAATTGGCCTCACTAACAACAACCATATGAAGCCAAAACTAAACCAACTCAAACCAACACCAAACCCATGAGCCAAAAGCTCGGATTTTATGATTCTCCCTCAAGAAATATCATCCTTAAAATTTCTTGCAAAAATGTGATCGGAGGTCAAACACCACAACAATTACAAAAGTACTCTCAACAAGAGCAACATATAACATCTTCAACCAAGCAAGAACATCACACAAAAAGAAGAAACAACTCTTCAAAATCAACACTAGCACCAACTAACGATACACCTCAAACACTAGCCAGAGCAGACTAGGGCAACTACCATCAACACGAGCAGAAAGCAAGGTGTGACCGAAACAATGTTGTCAACACTATGTACATGTAACCACCCACAAAAACCCTGTCTTACTTGAATTTTGATAATCTAGTCCACAAGACACTCAAGTGTACGTGCAATAGAAAGGTCATATACAAGAAATTTCATAACAATACCCCTCATTGGTTATACTATCTTATTGAAGAGAAGATCAACCATCTTGTCATAAAATTTTTTATCTAATCTTCAAAATATTAAATGGATGAGTCATTTTATGAGCAAATAAGAAACATACGTGTGTTCCACTATCCACTATGGAATCGGAATTTGTCGCTTTTGCAAGTGCAGTTCAAGAAGTTGTCTGGTTGAGAAGATTTTTACAACATTTCGGTATTATCACAAGCGCAAATGTACTCGTGATAATTTATTGTGATAATCAGGCCACAATTACTTATTTAAAAGTTCTCAAATATCATGGCAAAACCAAATTATCAGATGATGCAATTTTACAACATATTAATACGCATCAAATGGGATTACATTTGATGTATAAACCTCATGTAACAACATTGGGATTACGTTTGATGTAAATAAATTGTTTTCACTTGACAATGTACATACAAGTTCAATAAAATTTTCTATTAAATTTATTGATTGTTTTGTGCAAATATGATTCATATTAACATGTGAAGTATGTCAACAGGTGACCTTGAATTAAGGACATACCTTGAACTGAGGACAATTCTGACCTGACAACAACAATATTTTTGACCTGAGGACAATTCAAGGTGTGTCCTTAATTCTTATTTTTTTATTATTTTCCTTGACCTGGGGGGTTAGATTTTATTTTTCAACATTGGTAAATTGGATTTCTCCATTTAATTACTGTATTTAATTGCATGTAAAAAATCTATTACTGATATTTTGTTTGATTAAATTATGATCATAATCAACCATAGGTCCAGGAAATTAATATAAAATAGGAATAAAAATGCTAATTGCTAGGGGCATGCGTTTTTATTATCTGCTTGAATTCTACCTGATGCGTGACTCTGGGATGGAAAATGAAGGTATAGGTCAATCGACAATTGGCTTAACTCGTCTGAATTGTCATTGTTGTAGTGAAGAGCATAAAAAAACAGTGTTCGTGTTTGGACGTTAGATTGAACTATTGACTGTGCGATATTCATGATTTATATCATGTCGAGTTGATGCATTTGGTATGCTTTCGTTTTTGCGGTCATTGGATAACTAACCCGTGAATTGATTGCTGCAAAAATGGTGGTTATGAAAACAATTTTGGCTTTTGGCTTTTTATTTTTCTCTGTTTCCGCTAATTGTCAGCTTAGGTTGGGGTGAGGTCCAAGCTGATTGCAGATGCTAGTGAGGTACGTTCAAATGGTTGGCTTCTGAAGAGTAGTATGTGATGAGGTCAATTAACACTTCTTTTGAACATGAGTGGGCTTTAACTTGGGGGAGACGTGCTTGAGTCTGTTAAGTAGAGACTCACAGGAGAAACTAGTTTCCCAGATTGACAGCAGTAGAATTGGGATTTGCTTGAATACGAAGAGTGGTTCCATGGACGGGGATGGTAATAAATTTAATATTTTATCATTATTTGCAATCTTATGAACTGCCGTTGACGATGTATGTCATGTCATGTTTTTTGGTATAACGTGGGAAAAAGGAAAGAAAGAAATCAAGGGTGATGTCCATCTTGTATTTCTCCTCTGAAGGTGGCGACACGAGCACCGTTCATGCCAGCTTATTCTTGTATATACAAATGATTACGATTCATGTTACGTTTTAACCCTTTGATTAGATAGATTTGTTATACAATTTAATTTGAGTTATGGGGCAGTATTGAACCTCCAGAAGATTGATGACATTTACCGGCATTGAATTGGCTCTCGTCTTTGATGGGATAGAATGGGGTGGTGTCGGCAAACAGTTGATATAAAAATGTCATCGAGAACATGCAGTTGTATTCTTATGTATCCTCATCATTTAATAATATAAGAGGTCATTTTAAACAGATCTGACACACAAGACTATTATCATCTGTTCTATTTTGTTGCTGATATTAATTTTTCTGGCTAATTAATTAGTTGATTCAAATAGGCGTGCTGTATCATTGGTGCCGCTTGCATTTATTATAGGGTGGACGCGCACTGTGGCTTTGATTTCGTATCATCAATAAAGTTGGAGAGGTTAGCGTGAGGAGTCTTGTGTACGCACATGATGATTGTGTTAATGTCTCACCCCTCTTGTCAACACTTAGCCACCTCCACGGCAACCACAGGCACAGAGGATATACCAAAGCATATGTTCGCCTCACTAAAGCCAAGTATTCGATGACCATTTCTTTCTTCATAGACTCTCCTTTTTGCCCCGTGTCAGATACATTTTTGTTACCCTTCAATAAATGCAAAACAAATGAAAAAAGAGTGAGTATCATCGTGACACAACAATAAAGAGATCTTGAGGCTAGCCATCGATAATAAGGGTGTAAATGAATCGAATCGGGTAAAGATGTTTTTGAATTTAATTTAATTTTTGTAAATATGTTTAAAGTTGTCCGAGTATTTGACAAATTTTGATATATTATAATTAGGTTGAACTTGTCTAAAATTTTTAGTATTTGAACTTAGTTCGTATTAATTTTATTATATTTTCAAGTCGAGTTTGAGTTGAGTAAATGTTTATATTTGACTCATGTTCGATTTATGTAAGATTATAATTTTTTTTTAACATTATATAAGTTTAATGTGACCTTAATAGTATTAATTAGCTAAAATATTTATTTCAAGTTTGAATACATTGAACTTGAGTTTTGATTCATTTATTATTCAACGAGTTATTTATTTCAAACTAACTATTTTTTTAACACGAGATTAATAAACACGAATTTAAGCTGAATCAAATCGAATATAAAATATTTACCAACAGGTTTACCTTGTTTACATTCTTAGCCATGTAGCATCTCTCGGCTGGACAATGATAGTGGAATAATTTAATCTTATTTTGAAAATAATAAATTTAAATTATTTTTATAATTAGACAGCCTAAATAAAATTTCGAGGCCGATTGAATTTTTTACCTGAATAATATTTTACTTATATATATATATTAATAAATTATAATAATAAGTTTTATTTGTATTGGTGGTGGCTTTGGTGTCGTCGAGAAGATGATGTGTGTATGTGATATGAAATGATGGCTGATGGTGTATCATATCATATCCCACCGCATTCCGCACTGAGGCACGCCTTCCCATTTCTTCGCTTCCCGACGCCCGCACCGCCACCGCCCTTCCCTTTATATCCTCTTCTTCGTCTCCGACTCCCTCTCGCGCTCGTCGGCGGCGTTGAGATCGATGGCGGGGAACGATTGGATAAACAGTTACTTGGAGGCCATCTTGGACGTCGGCCCCGCCCTGGACGACGCCAAGTCCTCCTCCCTCCTCCTCCGGGAGCGCGGCCGATTTAGCCCCACCCGCTACTTCGTCGAGGAGGTCATCACCGGCTTCGATGAGACCGACCTCCACCGCTCCTGGGTCCGGGTAAATTACCAATTTACTACACACACACACACACACCTTCTTCTTCCTCCCCCCCCCCCCTCTCTCTCTATCTATCTATCTATCTATCTATCTAGCTTGTTGTTTTCTGTTTCTTCAAAATCTGGATTGGTTTCATCTCCTAATTGTTTTCCTTCTGCATTTGAAATGCTTCGGATTTATGAATCCGATTTTCAGGCCGCGGCGACTCGGAGCCCCCAGGAGCGGAATACTAGGTTGGAGAACATGTGTTGGCGGATTTGGAACTTGGCCCGCAAGAAAAAGCAGGTCTCCTGCTTCTTCCTTATCCTCGTCTGTGTCTCTCTATTTTTTTTTAAAAAAATTGATTGATTGTACGTAAATGCATTCTCTCACAATTCCAATTGATCTTCTTCAATGTGCCACGCTATTTTTCTAATTGGGAAAAAAAATTCAATCTGTGAAATGGCATTTTTGATGGCCAGTGAATTGTTTGTTCTGGTGTACAATAATACCTTAGGAGGATGTAACTCTTGCATGCTTATTCATTATTCCCTTTAATTTTTAATGCTTTAACTGGGATTGCTATTGAAGGCATGTCAATTAGTGCTGAATTCTACCTCTTTGTATAAAAACAAAATTCTCAAGTGTTGTTAACTACTTCAGAGTTTAGAAATGGAACGAAGTAGTGTGAACTGCCGAAACGAGACGTCTTTTTTTTTAATATTTGAACTTTTTTACAGATTGAAGGTGAGGAAGCTCAGCGGTTGACGAAACGGCGTTTGGAACGTGAAAGGGGGAGGAGAGATGCCACTGCTGATATGTCCGAGGATCTCTCGGAGGGAGAGAGAGGTGACACTGTTAGTGATATTTCCGCTCACGATGGGCATAGAAGCAGAATGCCTAGAATCAGTTCTATTGATGTGCTTGAGGCCTGGGCTAGCCAGCACAAGGAAAAGAAGTTATACATCGTTCTTATAAGGCATGAAACTGTTATTCTCCTGCAGCATATGTGCCTATTGTTCTTCCATATGGTCCGAAATTTTTCTTGGAGATATATCTCTTCATTTAATACAGTAATTGTTCATCACCAGTGATTTTATCGATTATGGTGTTTTTTTTTATCTTGAAAAATTATTTTGAGAAAGTACATGCTGTTATGTTAATGTTCTGTTGCAAGTGGCTTTTATCGATTTGACATCATTATTCCTGAGATTCTCATCGTCTGAATTAATAGCCATCGCTTGAACTTAAGCATCTACCTTGTTATAAGAAGTGCTATATTTACATTTTCTTTAATTCATATTTACCCATCGGAAGCCTCTAATTTATTAGTAATTTTGAAGCATGCAGTATTCATGGCTTAATACGTGGAGAGAATATGGAACTGGGTCGTGACTCCGATACTGGTGGCCAGGTCCTTTTACTTTTTCCTTTTGTTGCGATAACCTCATCTTTGCCTTTGATATCTGATTGCACGTAGTTATATTTTTCCCTTACTAGGTCAAGTATGTGGTTGAACTTGCAAGGGCCTTGGGCTCTATGCCTGGTGTTTATAGGGTTGATTTGCTAACCCGGCAAATATGTGCCCCGGAGGTTGATTGGAGTTATGGAGAGCCAACAGAAATGCTGACACCAAGACATGCTGATGGTGTTATGCCTGAGGTGGGTGAGAGTGGAGGGGCCTACATTGTTCGTATTCCATTTGGTCCCAAAGACAAATACATTCCCAAGGAACTTCTTTGGCCCCATATTCCGGAATTTGTGGATGGGGCTCTTGGCCATATTATACAAATGTCAAATGCTCTTGGCGAACAAATTGGGGGAGGGCGGCCTGTTTGGCCAGTGGCAGTCCATGGTCACTATGCCGATGCAGGGGATTCTGCAGCTCTACTCTCTGGAGCTTTGAATGTGCCAATGGTTTTCACTGGTCATTCTCTTGGAAGAGATAAGCTGGAACAGCTTTTGAAGCAAGGTCGCCAGTCAAAAGATGAAATAAATGCCATGTACAAAATCATGAGAAGGATAGAAGCAGAAGAGTTGGCTCTTGATTCATCTGAAATTGTCATTACGAGCACTCGACAAGAGGTCGAGGAGCAGTGGCATTTGTATGATGGGTTTGATGTGAAACTTGAAAGAAAACTTCGAGCTAGAATCAAGAGAAATGTGAGCTGTTTCGGCCGTTACATGCCACGTATGGTTGTAAGTATTTTTAATTAAACTAGCAATGACACTATCAACGGTTAACTTCACTAGTTCGTTTGCATTTTTTATGATATTTCGTTCAAAAGATAGCCTTGCATTGGATAGCAGCAATTTTCATTATTTGTCTGAATACATATCTGCAGATAATTCCTCCTGGAATGGAATTTAATAATATTGTTGAGCATCATGAGGATTTGGATGATGAGCAAGCAGTAAATGAAGAAACTCCTCAACCAGATCCAACAATTTGGCCAGAGGTTCTATAGCGTTTTGAAAATCCTGCTTTTGTGTTCTCTCAACTCTTTAAGTGTGTCTTTATCAAGGATGATTCATTAACTTACAGATAATGCGTTTCTTTAACAACCCAAGGAAGCCAATGATTCTCGCCCTTGCTCGGCCGGACCCAAAGAAGAATATTACTACTTTGGTGAAGGCATTTGGAGAGTGTCGCCCCCTTAGAGAGCTTGCTAATCTTGTATGTTCTCTATTCTTAATTTATATACTTGCTGCTAAATAATATTGCTTCAATAAGCTGGCATTATTGAACATCATGCACCTTCAAAAATGAACCAGAATTCCTGGGAAATTCAGTTTCCTTTATACAATATGTGATTTTGTGGATGTTTGTATGTGAAGACTTTTTTTCTACCACAACAATTATGGTGATGCTGTAATATATTCCTCATGGATGCTTTTGTACATAACAATTAGGAAGCCTGATGACTGGTGGAAACTGGTTGTGTACTTCTGGTTTAATTTTTTTTATAGAGTTCCTCATATTGTTGATTTGTTTAAACTTGGAAATGAAAATATTTGCAATCAACGACCATAAAATATTTGCAATCAATGACCATACAATTGAATATATTTGTTTAAAAGTCAGGGTGGTTTTCTTGTAAAAAGCACCAAACTATAAAGTTTTGGTGGGATATTTTTTGTCTGCTGGGTTGGAAGTACATTATTGTATTCTTGCCAGGCACTGACTTTTGCTTTTGATGCTGCAGACCTTGATTATGGGTAATCGTGATGTTATTGATGAAATGTCAAGCACAAATGCTGCTGTGCTTACTTCAATTTTGAAGCTTATTGATAAATACGATCTGTATGGCCTAGTTGCCTATCCAAAGCACCACAAGCAATCTGACGTTCCTGATATCTATCGTTTAGCAGCAAGAACGAAGGTGTGACATGTGCTTTTTTGTATCGCTTCAGTTTCCTAACAAAATTCTTGTAAAAGTTGTTGTAGTTTCTTTCTTTTTCGTTTTTTTAATGCACAAAGTTAATTTGTCAGCTCTGCTTCGTAAGGCTGAGAGTTAGTCATTCCCCAAACCTGGCTTGGTCTGTGACTTATATGGGTATCCAACTGATTAAGGCTGGTGGACACAATTTTATAGAACTACATCAGCTTCCCGTGCACTATCAAAGTGGGAATATTCTTTTGAATTGTGACATGCATATGACTAGACAGCTTGATTTAAGTATTGGAAATTTTTCATTGTATATTAGATAATTAGTGATAAAAGCTTACAAGGTGTAACTGTAAGCTGTCATCTTGCGATTAGGGTGCATTTTAACCTGTAAAAATATGTAGTATTGTGTAATTTCCCCCCTCTCTTAGTGTTGGAGTTATCTGGTTTTATGCCTCCATAAATAGATTGTTGATTTTTCTTACCAAATTTTATACAAACTTGAATATTTATTTAGTCGTTCTTTAATAAAGACTAGTATAGTACTCACATTTTCTTCTGTTTATCTGCCTTATTATAGGGAGTTTTCATAAATCCTGCTTTTATCGAACCTTTTGGTCTGACTTTAATCGAGGTAAAATTTTTGGGTCTCAATCTTACAAAAGTTGAATATTCTTGAGCTTTTTAAAATCAAATTGATAGTTCTTTTGACTACATTTGCTTTTCTTCTTGAGCAGGCTGCCGCTCATGGTTTGCCAATTGTTGCCACCAAGAATGGAGGTCCAGTTGATATACATCGGGTTTGTCAAGCACTCTTAGGAATATGATTTATTTACTGCAGTTTTTATTGTTTGTGTTACCAAGTCATATGCTAGTAAAAGTTATGACATCTAGAGCTTTGTATGGCTGTAACATGAGTTCGTCGGTCTTTGTTAATATACTAATGCTCAATCATCTTTTCAGGTTCTTGATAATGGCCTATTGGTTGATCCCCATGATCAGCAAGCTATTGCTGGTGCACTTTTGAAGCTTGTGGCAGATAAGCAGCTTTGGGCAAAGTGTCGTCAGAATGGACTGAAGAATATTCATCTTTTTTCATGGCCTGAGCATTGTAAAACGTACTTATCAAGAATTTTAGCATGCCGACCGAGGCAACCCCAGTGGAGGATAACTGCAAGCACCTATGAATCATCTGAGTCAGATTCCCCTGGTGATTCCTTGAGAGATATTCAAGATATTTCCTTGAACTTGAAGCTTTCTTTAGAAGGGGAAAGAAGTGAGGAAAGTGGTAGTTTGGACAATGCTTTAGATTCTGAAGAAAGTGCTGGTGCCATTAAGAGCGACTTAGAGAAGGCTGTTCGAGCTTTTTCGAAGAACTTAGCTGGAGTGAGGCAGAAGGTGGGATCTATGGAAAGGGCTGAGCAAGGAAGCAATAATAAATTTCCTTTGTTGAGGAGGAGAAAACAAATTATAATTATCGCCATCGACAGTGATTCTGATCAAGATTTACTGGGAACTATTGCAAGAGTGTTTAAACTACTTAGCTCAGAAAAGTCATCAGATTCTGTAGGGTTTGTGTTATCGACATCACTGACCATTTCTGAAGTGCACTCAATAATTTTGTCGGGTGGATTGAGAGTTACAGATTTTTATGCATTTATATGCAACAGTGGTAGTGATCTTTACTACCCTTCTTTGAACTCAGAGGACACTCTTGACAGTTCAGGATTACCATTCGTAGTTGACTTGGACTATCACTCACAAATTGAATATAGGTGGGGTGGAGAAGGTTTACGGAAGACTTTAGTTCGTTGGGCTGCTTCTATTGTCAAAAAGCAGGATGGAATAGAGGAGCAGATTGTCACAGAAGATGAACAGCGCTCTACAAATTTCTGTTTCTCATTTAATGTTAAGAATGCATCTCTGGTAATGCTACTGTCACGTTTTTCCGGTTATTTACTGATCTTATGCTTGAAGTGCAAACTATGTCTTTGAAGACAGAGTATCTGTTGCAAGCTCTTAATTTTCTTTTATCTGTAAGGTTTTTTATCTTATAAACTGCGGTTCTCTTGGTGGTTACCTTCAGTTACCATGTGGATGAAAAATCATCATATGTACACACAACTGAAGTTAATCTAAAGGTATCAAAGCCAGAAAAATAGTTTAAGTTCTCACAAGATCACTGCTTTCTTTTTCATGAAATAAGTAGATCCTTTCACTTTAATTACAACCGACTTCATGCCCAGATTTCTTCACCTGGCTTTGATTCCTTCTTGTTTGTTGAAATACATTATTATGTGTATTTTTGGCAGTAAAATGTCTAGTATATGGGCATCACAATATTTTTATCATCATTTGTATTTTTAAGCATGTGTTGAGGCTGACGACCTCTTTAGATTGTGGTTGGTTTTCTCATATCAAAAACATACTGCATACATGACTTAATCTGTAGTTATTTTAGTCCTTAGTTGGAGGTTTTTGTTCTAGTTTTTTTTTTTTTTTTGGGGGGGTTGGGGGGGGGGGGGGGGTTTTAAATGAGACTTCTACCTTATCAAAAAAAAAAAAAACCTGTATCTGACCTTTCTTTAATGATGCATACAGGTACCTCCTGTTAAGGAGATCAGGAAGAAGATGAGGATTCAGGCCTTACGATGTCATGTAATATATAATTGGAGTGGCACTAGGCTGCATGTTATTCCTGTTTTAGCTTCTAGATCGCAAGCGCTGAGGTATTCTCGTCTTCATTTCTTCTACCCTAGAGTGACGTTAGGTGTTTATTTGGTTCTCACAAGAAACATATAAAGGCACATGCTCAATCTTTTGTTTAAGGCTAGTAAAGTAGTTGTGGTCATCTGCTCATCTGCATTTAGTAGCCGAAAAAATGCCTGCGAGTCTTTAGCATAGTATGCTTTATTCATTTTCTCTTTTGAATTCTGATGCGATCTTCCCCTTCTATAAGTAATGATATCTATGATGTCTTTCCTCGTAGGTACTTGTATGTTAGATGGCATGTGGAGCTGTCGAACATGGTGGTTTTTGTCGGCGAAAGTGGAGATTCTGATTATGAAGGATTGCTTGGTGGAGTTCACAAAACCATAATATTGAAGGGTATTTGTCCGAAGTCAATGCAGAATCCAATTCATCATAACCGAAACTACACTGTAGAGGATGTTGCGCCTTTAGACAGTCCCAACATCATTCAAACAAGCGATGAGTGCGGAAATGACGATCTGATATCGGCTCTAGACAAGTTTGGTATTATCAAGAAATAAAGAAGGGGGATGAATGGACGACGATATTTGTTTTTTTCATCCTCTACTGTGTTGATTTTTTTTTTTAACATTCCTTTGAGCAAATAATTGCTGAAAGCCTGTTAATCTATTTAATAAGAAAATTAGTACTTGGGGGAGGGGGCATCTTGCAACTTTAAACTACACTGTACTTTGCACTCCCCACAAATGGTCACCTTTACTTTCAGATATGTAAATCATAATATGTACATGTAAATTGTAAATCACGAAAGTCATGCTGTATTCCAATTTAAGGTCTCAAACACAGCAGCTCCGTAGCTTTCATCTAAATGTTCAAATTACAATATATCTTTCTTGTAGGCAGGCAGCAACGGTTGAACATGTCATGACGAAGAAGAGAGGCGAAGGTTCAGTCTCCTCAACCAGATGGAATGGAGAACCATATTGGTCAGGTTGTATCTCTTCGCCAGCCTGTTCAGAACAAAATGAGTCCTCATCTGCAACACCCTCTTGTGCAACATCAAATATCTCCCCGCCGGAATCTCTACCGAGAACTTACTCCAGTCTAGAACATCGCTAAATGTTAGACCATAGTGATCCGATATGATGGCAAGAACACGGACGGCATAAATGGCCTCCACCACCCTCGGGCTGGCCACTCCCCACCCGAAGGGCAAGGCAGAACTTGCCCTAAGCCATGGACTTGCGGTAGTCCATGCCGGCAGGGAGCTCTTGGTTTGCACCTCTCCATCCTTCTCCCTCCACCGTTTGAACAAAAACTTCCTGATGTTGCCATGGGTCCGACCAGCAAAGAATGCAAGGCTAGGTTGCCTGGATGGCGGCAAGACAGTCCCCCGCTGGGGCAGTTGGCCGAAGCGAATGTTGATTTCCAGAATGGTTGCATTTCAGTCCGCCTTGAAGCCATGAGAGGTGTTGGCATTGCAAAGAACTCTAATGAAGTTCTTGTAGAGCTCCGGATTGGCTTTCCTTAAGTTAGGTGCCTAACAGGCACATTAACGTCACTGTTAGCAAGAGATGATCTTTCTTTTCTATTGGGTCCATAGGAGTGAACAATGAGCATTACCCAATCATGGCAAGAGACCATGAAATGGTCTGCACCATGGCTTCTGTTCCAGTAGGGTACTTGTTGGAGAGGAGCGTGACATAAAGTAGTCACAAAGCGTTGGAGCATGGCATGGGAAAAATGACTGGAAGGGCTTGGGCGTTTATAGGAATTGCTTTATCTTGGCCACGCTGAAGGGGAGGAAGAAGGCGTGTGCCTCCGTTAGACGACGTGCGGAGGATGGGCTTCTTCGGGCGTCCATTTCGTCAGTGAACTGGCCCTCCGTCGAGTAGATGTTGAGAGGACCGTGGAGGATGAGAGGTGGCTCCTCTTCCCGGTACGTCCACACTCTGAATCTCTTCTCCGTCTGTACGTAGCTCCTGCCAAATCTGTTAAAAATTGAAAAAATAAATGGTAGAAGATCAATCGTAGCGGGGGTGGTCGAATGATCACCAGCATTCGTAATCAACCAGTTTAGCGTGAGCTCTAGAAATGGCAATGTGCATTAGTTTCTACTTCGCCTTTTACTTTGTGGCTAAATCATGAGACGGACAAGAGAGCTCCTTCCGGTCGTTTCTGTATGGTAAAATGCCAAATTGCCGCCATGAATGAAGCAAAACACTACTAATGCAGGTATAAACAAAAACAGGTACTCCTGTTCTTGCTGAGAATATCAGAGTCATCAAGTAATAGTGCGGAATGGTAAAAAACAAGGCAAGTAACTATGTTTCTCCTCTCGTTCAAGAACAGTAAAAAAGAACCCACAAGAAGCTTCGCAAGTGTCGAATCCAGGCGAATAGAGCTTGTACTTACCCCCACTGGAACGGAGCCGCCGTGTAGCTGTAGCACTTCCGAGCCCCGATTCCTCCCCACCCGTCGAGCCTTGGCCAGATCTCTTTCTATTCGGCTCCTATCCAACATCGCCGAATGAACTCTCCTCTCTTCTTCCCACCACCTCCTTCCCCTGCAACCCAGTACAGCTCGGTCCTTACTTCAAAGTATTAAAGCTTTTCCATAGCAGCAATGATATAGCTCAATCTTTGGCCGTGCGGCAACAGCAACGTCGCGGGCGGGATCGGCGATGGAAGAGATTTAGTTTCCAAGATGCCCATCTTCCTGGAGTGCTCAACAAAACTACTATCAGCAGCTGCCAAAGGCCAAGTGCAAGCAAAAAGAAACAGACTTTCTCGTCCAAGGCGGAGGCCAATAATTTACCTCGACCTGAGAGCTACTAGCTGTGAAGGTGGAGATGGCGTCGACAG
This sequence comes from Piper longum, assembly GCA_032619315.1. Classification (NCBI taxonomy): domain Eukaryota; kingdom Viridiplantae; phylum Streptophyta; class Magnoliopsida; order Piperales; family Piperaceae; genus Piper; species Piper longum. The sequence goes on from JAVDBV010047674.1 coordinate 25,320, forward strand.
TGGCCGAGATACGCGGTGCCGATGACCGGCGTCATCCGTCAACGTCTGCAATCAAAGCGATGATAAAAAAATGGGAAAAAAAAAAGGAGATGGATCCATGTCACCATGACAATCCAATACTCTCCAGCTCGTACAACAAAAAGCAAATGATGGCATTAACAAAACAATCAACTAATAAGATGCAAAGTTAACATTTTCGGCTGGCAACCACTTGTAGAGTTACCGTAACCAGTAGAGTGATGGATGGGTATCGGGGAAGTAGTAGTAGTATGGACGGGTTTGGCTGGTAAAGACGGTGAAGAGGAAGGAGGAGGTTTGGAGGGGAGGAGCAGATAGAGCCGCATCCTCTCCCCATCTCCAGTTATCAAACCCCACCCCCCTCCCACCTTCGTCCTCATTCTTTTTTGTTATGTTTATTTGTTGTTGTCATTATTATTATTGTATTGCATATAACTACTAAAACGCTTGGCGATGTGGACCATCCCCAATTAAAAGCAGGATCAAAGTTTAACGCTTGTTCCATTGATTAGACTGCTTATCTCCAGAGTTTTAATTAGCCAGCCGAGGAGAGCTTTAACTTAAAGCCAGTGCTTTTACTTTCATGTACAATCATGCAAAAAATAAATAAAAAGAGAGCATATTATGAATGCCACTAATACAGTTCACTTACGAGACTAACAAGTGCTATGGCCTAGTACATCCGATTGCATTTGCAATTACGTACCTAGTAATTCCGGTATAAAGCCCACTTGTATTCATGCATCAAGCCTACACTAACCACGGCTTCACCAAAATTTTAAAACCTTAATTTAGTGATTATATATTAAGTACACTCACGGGATAAAAAAATTATTTCTCAATATAACAAAATATAAGATTAAGTGTATAATAATTTTATTTTATAATCCATCAATTATTTTTAGATATTCATGTTTATAAAAATTAAAATATTACATTGAACATATATATAACGTTAACTGCAAAAAAATTGGTCTTTATGTGAATAATAAACCAAATATATACTATTGTTTACAATTATTTAATATATTTTCTAATTTCATTTTGACGTCTAAAATTATTTAAATTATTAATGACTTGATTCACGCCTAACTCTAAATAGTTTGGTACGTCTCCGCATGCATGGTTTCCTCTCAACAGACAGTTACTTCATGGGTGAAGTGAAGGCATGGCGATTGGGGAGTGTACGCGCCCCCACCCCCACTTCATAAACTAGTTTTCGCAGTCTACTCAATTGCAACAGAACATATAAATGCCGGAGAGAAAGAAGAGAATGCCACATTGACCAGGAAGATTAGGCTACAACAAATGCCATTATCATCATAGTTCAAGCAGAAATAAAAATTACTTGGCATCAGCACCGTGACCAGAACCAGCTAGTCTGTCAAGTTGTTCGTGCCGATATCCCTGAAATGGATGTGTCAATTTCCTGCCAAAACAAAAAACGAATTCTATCGGCAGCCAAGAAGATTTGCTAAAAAAAAGTTCAACACTAAAAAATACCCAAGCAGCAAGGGGAGGCAGATTTTACAAGCTGTTCATAACAAATATCCCAAAGTTCTTGGCAGTAGCAATCATGACAAAGAAGACAAAAATTTTAAAAAAATTATGAGATGATGTAAAACCTGTAGGTTTATTCTTCCACATCCACTCTTGAGTAGACTGAAGGCCCTACAACATGTCATAAGACAGAAGTATGACAAAATGTAGGTGCGAAGGAAGAAAACGCAAACTGTAATCATGTGTTAGAAGCAAAAAGACGCATGCAAACAAGCAGTGTGAAAAAATAGCATTACACAAGTATCATAGAGAAGTTATCAAACCATCGAAAACTAATGTGTCACCCAAAGAATACGCTACTCAATTTCAATCTTAATAAGCTTTCAAGCTATAAGCTAAAAATTTCAACTCAAAATTGAAACAGAGTTTCAATTTATGGAACTCAGAGCCATCTCGTGTCCTCCATATGATCTGATTAAAATCTAGACTAATATGAAGCAAGATCTATCAATCGTTTTGACATGCAGACCAATACTGAGATGTGATCACAAAATCACTAAGCCAAAGGCAGAATCATAAAACTCAAATACACATATTTCGACAAACTCACTAATATCTCTACGCTTAAAAAAAACAAGAAATTAGATATGTACCTATTCTACTAGATAAAGCAACTACCTGTTGCAAGCGAGAAGGTTCAGTAACTAGATTATTTCCCATTGGCTGGCTATAACTAGCGCCCTGCATAAAAATAAAATATAAATAAAAAATGGTAAAGGTGCAACTTTTACCATGAGTTTTGCATTATGACTAAAAAATATTACTCTGCAAATAACCATAAAAACAGAATCAACAATTTAGGGAAGAGCTAAGAAGACATGAGAATCAGAGTGACAAATTAGCATTCTGAATAGCCTTTCTGTATGCATTTACATTAAATCTTTGTAATACCAAAAATTGTCAAAATGACCTCATAGCATAAATTTAATAGCCCATAAACATGGTCCACATTCAAACCATCACCACTATCAACTTCTAAACAATTGAGGTCTCCGCCTCCCTTGAGTAGCCTTCTCCCCAAAGTCTATCAATTCATCTCTTTAATTTATCTAAAAAAAAGAAATTAGATAAAACAATTATAGACGAGGAAACATAAGATTTTAATCACACCTTCTCTTAAAACCCCCAAGGAACACCATCCCCATAAGTGCGATCAAAAGCTTATAAAAAATACAGGTACAAACGCTTCCCTAATCTGCCATGGCCAAGTTAGAAACATATCCCTGACCCTCTTTCCTCACAAAATCCCCATCAAAGCATCTTCTTCTTTCTTATCTGCCTGATCCTAAATGATTGAGGTTGCGGTTACAGATCATTTTGCTTCACTTCATCTCGTTTTATTAGACCATATCAATACTTAATTCTGTATTTCCAATGCCTTTGTTTACTACCTCCATCCACATCCTCTTTAAATCTTCTTTGCCCCCACTTGTCATCATCATAAACATGATTACATATTGCTTCATGACAACATAGGTGGACGTGTTTGCACATGCTCTAGCCAACATAGATGGCTCCATTAAAGCATATAAGAAAATTCAACAAAAAGCTAGAAGTTGACTCTATTTCCTCTTTCACCTGTATTTGATTCTGTTTTGTTTGTTGAAGTACATTTTTCGTGTATTTTTGCCTGTAAAATGTCTAGTATATGTGCATCATGATTTTTTCATCATCATTCACATATTTAAGCATATGTGTTGAGGCTGACGACCTCTTCAGATTGTGGTTGGTTTTCTCATAAAAAACAGTCTACTTGCATGTCTTAATCCATAGTTATTTTAGTTATCAACGGAGCTTATTTTGCAAGCCGTTTCACCAGCACAAAAATGATTACATATCTCCTAATGATGACATAGGTGAACGTGTTTGCACAAGTTCTAGCCAACAAAGATGGCCACATCAAAGCATATAAGAAGAAAACTCAACAAAAAGCTAAAAACTGACTTCTATTTCTCATAAAATCAGATTTATTTGCAAATTATAAAGGAAAGAAAACTGTACAAATACCCATACAGAAATCAGCCAACTTAAAGTTAAATAATTATCCTTAACAAGCTTTCATGCAAATTAGATGATCAGCACCATCAAAGTCATCCACAACTAAAAAAATTGAAGTCAGCAATGCAGTTCCTATCTTGCTAAGTCGCATCCTCTTATTGCATAAAAATGCCACATTAAAAAATTAAGCAGGGAAGATAATCACAAAATTAGCACCATGCATTAAAAATATTAAAATTCCACCTTCATTGAACAGTGCCGAAAGTAAAAGTTAACCTGAACATTATGCTGGCCAGATGTTGCAGATCCGTGATACTGGTATTCAAATGACCAAAGTCAATGACAGATAATAATTGCTCAGCAAATGACCCATCAAGAGAAGCTCAGAAGCAAATTACTAACCATAGAAGGCTGCTGAATCTGTAGTTGTTGTGGCTGTCTAGGGTGAACTTGTATCAGCGTTTGCTGAACTTGAGAAGTCTGCTGGTTAGACACAGCCTGAGCAAGAGGTTGTCCCTGCATTTGCGGTTGCATAGGCTGCACTACAAGTTTTTGTTGCTGCTGCAGAAGCAGCTTCTGCTGCAGCTGTTGCTGTTCAAAAAGAGCCAACTCTTCAGGTTTCTCCCACTGAAAATAGCCCATGCAAAAGTTGTTAACGGTCAGAATTCTTCACGATAATGTGATGATGATCCCACACAACTTGGTGACAAAGAAGTCTAACCTTGCTTTCACTGGTTACACTGTTATAGTAGTACTTATAACCTTCTGGAGAAGTGTGCTCCGTCCAATTACATGTCAGAGAAGCAATAGGAGTGACAGAAGCAGCCATAGTAGTGGAGGATAAGCCTGTAGGTGCGGCAACAGTTGAGGGTGCAGCAGCAGAACTACCCATTGTTTGTGGGGTGATCGCATTCCATGAAGTCTAGACAATATTATAAGGGATATAATTAGTAAATCAACTTGAAAAAAGAAGAATGACGAATAGTTCTAAGCTTCCAACGCTACAAGAAGACACGAACCAAGGTTTGTCACATCAGATGTCGGTATTATATAATTATAATAATATAGAGTAGATTCTAAATACAAACAACTGAAACCATTTCATTAATCTTACATTCATAAGCATATTCATAATATAGTAGTTCACCCTATCGGCTCTTGAACTCACCTCGAAAGGGCTAAAAAGAGAGATCTCGGAGAGTTCTCGAAAATACCAAGATCTTGGAAATACTAATATAAATAATTATATAATATAAAATACCTGCCAATTATATGAACATATAATTTAAATTAACAATTAAAGTAATATTTTTATTCATAAAATCATAATTAAATGATCCTTTAACTTAATGACACCTCCGGTTTATACATTTTTTTTATCTTAGTTGCATATTTTCGCTTATGGTTACTATTTTTTGGTATAATTTGTGAAATTTATATTAAAAAGCTAAACAAATAGGGTTGGGATAAGCAAATATTAAGTGTCAAACTTAAATTTATACAATAAACAACTTATATAAATTATTTACATTAAATGATCTATAGAAGTATTATAGAAAAGTTCAAATAATTTACAAAAAATATTTACAATAAATAATTTACGAAAAGTACTCATCACAAATATTTACAGTAACATACGAACTTTTTTGATGTAACATTTATATAAAATTTATTATTTGTTTATATATATATATATCTCCTCCCATCCCCCACTGCCCACTCCGCATGTCCACTGCCCAACCCTCTCCCATCCCCTACCGCCGCCTGCTCCCTGTCCACCCTCTACCTCCGCTCACTTGCTGCCCAGCTCCCTCCCCCTCCTGGCTGCCGCCCAGCTCACTCTCTCCTCCAGCCACAGCCCACCCCCCAGCCCTTTCCCTCCCCACTTTCCCTACCCCCACCGCCACCCCCTCCCCCTTCCCTTCTCAGGGACGTGTTC
>JAVDBV010047676.1:0-22988 GCA_032619315.1 Piper longum
GGCTGGGGAATGCATGAATATTGAGAGTAATACAAATTTTCATGTCGATTGCCTTCTTATTGGAGAGCCCTCTGCGCATCCATCACATACTTCCTCTTCACAACAAAGACCCTTTTCTACGAAACACAAATGCAGAAAAGCATCCAACAAAAACAAATGCAAGATCTAATTTCTCATCACAGGATTCGGTGGCAAACTATTTCAATCACAATTCACAAAGATATATTTTCCAATCAGAAGTGCGACAGATCAGTCGAATTTTAAAACTATCATAAACTACCAACTAAACTTTCCCATTGTTTCGAACCAAAAGGTTAGAGAACCATAGTAAACAAGATCAGTTGTGGGTTTCCCATCGAGGAGGAAATATAAGATGAAGAAAAATATCTGAGCTACAGAAAAGATGAGTACTATGTTACCTCTCCTACTCATGCTTAAGATGACATATCCAACCTTTTTTCAGTCTTCGATCCTACGAAAAATGTACATGCTGAATATGTCAATTGCCCTATCAGTATGCGGCGTCAAGTGATAAAAAACACTACGCCTCTTCCTGCACCAGGTTTGATTCCTCTTTCTTATCTCAACCTTAAATTTTTATATCAATTGTCATCTTTGAGCAGGTTCGGATGCCTGACTACTCAAAGCTGAATTTGAAGGATTAGATGGAAGGCTCCCATTTTCCTGAGGTGGGGAAGCACCCCATTTTGCTTCTCCTTCTGTTGGCTCCAGCACATAAACTGATCCATCACTCATGCCCAAGGCAATCTGGGTAGGCTCAGACGGATGGGCTGCTATAACCAAAGGATATATACAGCTGTTGCTGCAAATTCAAGATTCATACAAACAATAATATTTAAGAAATGTTTAACGCCAGAAGGTTTCTAAAAATATTAAGAAATGTAACCAAAACATATATAACAGTCAGTGGACAATTTCAACATACTAACATATTCTCCAGCTTTCCCTTGCTCACAAACTAAGAGAGCCACATATTATCTCCATGACTAATATCATAAGCCAATGTCTTACTACGTACAACTAGGAAAAAAAAATAGTAACAAAGAAAACAATTGAGTAATGGAAAAAGAAAAATACCTGGAAACTGAGGGAGGTAAATAGGAAGATGCTGCAACTCGACAACGAAGCCTCAAACTGTCTGAATCAAAGACTCCGACCGAACCATCACAAAATCCAGTATAAACCAGAAGGCCGTCCGATGAATAGATTGCGCTTGAGATGGGTGCAGGTAGAACTTCATTGGGATACCACTGATGCAGCAAGAGACAATGAGAAAACAGTCAGTAGGTCCAAACACACTGCCTCATGGAATTATATGGATATAAATGCAAAGACCGCAACTTAAAGCTCTTCGATTATTTTCTGTTTCAGTAGAATGTTGACAAGCGAAAATGTTTCACAGCAACAATGAGGATATAGATCAGAATTTCACAGAAGCATCATACAAAAGCTAATACACAGGTTTGCTTCTGACATCAGTCACACAGACAACAGGTCATCCAATGCCCCCTTTATACACATCATAATTTTTGCGTACAATGCAATCATATCATATTCATCTGACAACTATAAGCAGGACATAGGAGGGCATTTTAACCCAAAAGAAAAAATGACAAAAAATGAAAGATCGAAGTCCTCTACCATACATATACTGCATTCTCTCTTGCTAATCCTCGTAGAAAAGGATTATTTCCAGCAGCACATAACCTTAAATCTCTTCCATTCTTTGGAGGCAAAGCCTCAAATTTTTAGTTATATGTAAGAAACAATTAAAAAAAACTAAATAAACCCTTAAAGAATGATTCCAAATTATAGAGAAATTTGCAAGGAGAATATAACTAAGTAGGACATCAAAACTAAATATCGCTCATGCTAGAAACATAGAAACTTACAAATCGCAGATATTCAAGCTTGCCATCATATATAGCAATTTGACTTTCATGGACAACCAATATATGGCTTTGGTCATTATGAAACTGAACTTTTGTTTCCCCAACAAGTGGCCCAGAGCAGCCTGGAGGAGCTGGTATGGATCTAGACTTTTTCTTCTCCCAGCTATCAATACTCCATACGCACAGCTGCATCAAACAATAGGAATACCATCATGGGTCAAAACAAAAACAAATAGATGCGACCTATCTATCCCAGTCATCTAATCTCCAGTATGCTACCTGCGCATCTGCACCTGAAGAAACCAGCACATTCAGTGACTGAGAAAATGCGAGACCTGTAATTCTCTTTTGATGCCCTTTCAGCTTACTTTTCACCTGGACCATGTACATAATGGTAAGTGAGATCAGTACATCAGTCTAATTTCACTGAGTTCCACTGAAAAAGATCAAGCAAATGTTATTGAAGCATTTTTACCTACCTCATCAACCCTGACATTGTATATTTGAATTGTAGAGTCCTCCATTCCGATAGCAATTATGTTATTATCTTGCGGGTGAAATGCAAGGAAGGTAGCTGCAGGTGGTGGTGGCATGAAAGTTGTCATGACCTGAGAATCCATATAATATATTAATAAAAAAGAACTTCAGTACTGCCATGATAAGTATCCACAGATGAAGTCTCTGTAAACTTAAAAGATTATTCTAGTAATGCCACTCAGCTACGTAGAGATTATTCAAGCAAAAAAACCAAATTCCATACAATCACAGTCGCACTCCTAAAGGAAGTCTAAACCCTTGTTTTGACACTATCTTTACGAGCAAAGTTTTTATTAATTCATGCATCCAAAATAGCACTTTTTGACATCTCAGCTAGGGTGTTTCTAATTCAAGGGACAAGCTCTTGGTGAAAGGTGTAGCACAAAACTTTCTCATTGGAAAGTTTCCATAAATCTCCGATAATCTCCAACATATCTCCGGTATCTTGGCTCCCTTGCCATTGGACACGATACTGATATCTGAGATTACGAACCTTCATAATGGATAATGTTTTTATCAGTGTATTTCTTCCAACATTCAAGAATAATATTTATGCTTCTTTCAAAGTAGTCAGCTACAGAGCAATGACAACTAGGACAGTATCAGCCAAAACATGGATCTCTTTCTCTGCGATCGACATATTAACCTTAGCTGAGGTTAGATGCATGCTTCGCTACATGCAAAAGCCAAAAATGGTATTAATACCTTGAATGTCATCATATTGAATAATGACACCTTGCCACCAGAAGCAGACATTACATAAGAGTCATTTTTAGACAAAGCAATGCAAGCGGCTGCATCTTCAGCTTGGCCAGTTTCACTTGTGTCATTAGTCATTAGAGTTCCACTGTTAGGTTGCCACAGTTGGGGAACAACTAGTGCCGTGGACTGAAAGCAACAAGACGCCATTAGTTATAACAATCACCCGCCTTATAATTAGAAAATGTTCTCAGAAAGACAATTTACCTTTCCAGATGGATTTCGATCCGTCCTTTGCCATTTCCAAAGTTTGTGAGTAGCAGTCGACAAAAGTGCCAAAACAGCATATCCAGAATTTGTATATAAAAGCCGTACAACCTGCAAAATCAAGCATGAAATTTACAATAAAACAGCTACTGATACAGAAAAATTAGCATATTTGATTGATTAGACAGGTTTGCAGGTCAAACTATACACAAATTTATTTTGTAAGATAAAATAAAAAAACAATGGAAGCGTATGCCACACTGGAAGGAAGTCAAAGGCACTTCTTCTTTGTTTTGCCTAAACAAAGGCATTCATTAAAATGGGATACCTTTCCAGTGGTCAAGGGATCAGGAAGTTTTAATGCCTTGAGATGGCTTGAGTCAACAATGTCAGCCAATTTCCAAATCTTAGCTTTTTCAGTATCCTCTCCAATTCTTGGCTTTACATCTAAAGTTCTGCTGCTCTCAATAGCGGCCTGCAATTTATTCATTTACAAATCAATTGTAAGCGCATAAAGAGATGTTTTGTTAAAAACAATTAATAACATAACCATTGTACCATTCCAGTTATAGAAACGGCTGGTGATAGTCTATCAGATCTCTCAATAGTAGCTGCTAGAGGGGCAGAAACACTCGCCATAGAAGCCAACTGAGTAGCAATAGAAGGCTGGGCAAAATACAGACAGCAAACAAAAACAAATACTACAATGTCAAAAACAGAACCATCTAAAGAAACTACAGAGATAATTACACTGAGAGAAAGAGCACCTTTGGGTTCATTGCTTCCAGTGGACCTCTACTTGTCTCAAACGTACGAGACTCGAGCATCCTAATCAATCTTTGACCATCAGTGTTGGCTAGAATCTTGATTCCGTTGTCACTCGTAGTGACTGCAAGCAAGGAGCCCTCCCTATTAAATCGCAATCTAGGACTCGCCTGCACAAGGTTTTAAATGGTCATCATCTTCGTGGCAATCACAAAATATACAACTATTCACCTTTGGCAAATTGAATAAGCAAAATAACAAATACAAAATATCAGTTAAAAAACACACCGGAAGTCCACCATCAGCATCTGCAGTGGCCAAGATGTTGACGTTATCCATATCCCAAAACTTAATCTGGAATTCATCACCGGCAGCCAGGAAACGATTCCTTGTTGTGTCAAATTGGACAACACCTAATGAGCGCTTCCTAAAACCAGTGTATGCCCTTTTAATTGCCCCTTCACTCTCATTCCATTCAACCAAATGTGAATCACCTTCTTTACTTGTTCCGCAAGAGAACAGCCTGGAAATGAAACAGAGGATACATACAACACCCATGGTAGACCAAATGGTAGTTAGATACCCAATCACTAGAACATTTATTTACTGTTGTTGCAGGCTATGGAAAAAAAATTACAAAAAAGTTACCTAGTTCCATCAGCACTATACGCCATTGTTGTGCACCAATGTCCCGGAGCATCATAATCAACACGAGAACCCATACCATCATACAACCATGCTTTAATTTTCCCATCAATGGCAGTGGAGAATATGAACTGCATAAAGAAAGGTCCAACAAAATATTATATACTTATTAACCTGGATGATGATTGTCAACATTTAGCTGGATATGTGGAAATTAGTCAAAATAAAACCATGAAAAAAAAATGCTCCTTCAAGGACAAGTTATGTATAGGTTAAGAACCTGGATTGCCTCCTTATGGTGAGGGCATACAGAATACACAGGAGCTTCATGGCCTTCAAACGTGTACTGCCGTCGACCAGCCACAGCATCCCAAACCTAGAATTCATGCAATGTGCATGAGTAAGTTGTATACTATTGGTCACTTCCCTCATTTTTTTTAACTGCAAAGATTTATCAAATTTCATGAGCTACCTTAATGGTCTTGTCGTCACCACATGTTACAATTGAAAGTTGCTTGTTAGGATGTGAAAAGGCAATATCATTCACCCCACCAACATGAGCATCAATCTATGAAACAATACAAGTCAGCAACAAGAATACAAGAAGATTTAAACCAAATATCATCTTTTCAACAAAGGAAAAGATCAGGTGCTTACTTCCAAATGCTGCCTCAGCTCTCCCGTTGGGCTATAAGTGTATATCTGGACTATATGTTTGGAGAATGCCACACCTAATTTTTCAAGCAGCAGACTTAGAAATGGTTCGATCTTGATGGGCATATACATGTTATGATAATTGATAAGATGGACCATGTAAATAGCAGATACAAGTGAGAATAAAAATACCTAGTATTGACCCATCTGGACCCCATATGCAACGATTCACAGAAATCGTGACATCTTTCACCAATTGTGTCTGGTAAAGAATTCATTAGGTTAATGATGAAATATCTGCCACATCTAGCAATAAATCATAAATATAGGGTCAGAAATATATATTTGGCAAAATACCTGTAAAGGCATGGAACAGGCTGAAATATCCCAAACTTTGAACGTCTTGTGTGCCAATCTCTCCCGAGAACCAACTTCCCATATACTAATGTCACCAACGTTTGTTCCAACTAGAGTGAAAAAATAAAAGGTCATCAAAACAATGCCATCAATTAAGAAGGTTAGAATAAAAAAATTATTTGGGAAACCACCCATACTGAAAAGTAGAAACTCACCAAGTAAAATCGTCTGCTGTTGTGGATGAAAATCCATGCTCATCACATTTGATCCCTGGCTTAGAGTTCGCACGACCGTCTTTGGGAGGTCATCTTGTGAGTAAATGTTAGGTGGATGCATGGCACCCAGAAAGGATACCTACAAAAATGATCTCCAATTCAATTATGTAGCAGCCACCATGTCAACACAATAAATTTTACTTTAATAAAATTCCATAATTATACCTCATCAGACTGGCCAACACGCATTCGTTTCATCAAATGTTCAGAATCAATTGATTGGTACTCTATCCCGGGAGCACTAGTCGGTGTCCTTGGGTGTTTCAAGAAAGCGGCTGCAGCAATAACACAAAGGCAACAAATATGCCACATTTTCAGACAAAAATAAGAGAAACTAAACCAAGCCTCAGTTTCATGAAAAGAAGTTGACCTGCATTAGGAGGCTGCACAAGACTGGGAGGAGCAGCTGCCACAGCAGCATGTGGAATAGAAGAGTTGGCACTGGACATCCATCCTGCAATAGCACTTGCTGATGGAGAAACAACTGGTTGAAAAGGCTGCCAATAAGAACGACTAAATCACTATCTGAGACCGATATGGATTACATGCACCAGCAAGATGAGGAAGAACAAAAACAACTTACACCATGAGCACCAATGGGAGGAAATGCTCCAGCTTTTGGAATGGCTCCAACAAGGGGGCTGTTTGTAGGAGGTGGTGCACGAGTACCATTAGTAGGATTACATGTGTGATCAGTGAACAGAGTCTTGATGTCAGGGTTTTGTCTTGGGTTCTTACACAGTTGATGCTGCCAATTAAGACTACAGATGCAGCAAAAAAACTAATTAAAGCTGAATGAAGTCTGCAAATGAGTGAATGATGAAACTAAACAAAGTAAAATGGTCATCCCAAAAGAGTCAGCACTTCACTGAACCTGCATTTATGCTCATTTCCACAGAAAGAAGATAATTTCACAACCTTAAGTTTATGCAATTTGACTGATATATCAGAGAATGCCATTACCTTTGGTTAATTAAAGTTCGCAAACGCGAGGGTTTAAATACAGGAAATGTGAGCTTGTCACGGAATAAAGGATTTGCTTCAATCAGCTTCTTAAGTTCCAATAACATAATATTCCGAGCTGATTTTGTGTCCCCATACTTCGAGAGTTGTTCGTTTTGCCTGGACAAAGAGCCAAGAAATGAAGCAGCCAAAAAATCAATACCCTTAAAAAATCATACATCAGAAGTGATTCAGAACCAAGGTGTAAAATTTAAATCTAGAATCAAGTGTACAAAAAGAAAAACACCTAAAGTTGTCAAGAGTAAGCAATTGTGTGATTTCTTTAAAAAGCTCTTCATTGAATGAAGAGAAAACTTTAAGGTCTTTCACCAAAATTTCAACTGCCTTAGCTCTGTCATGCCTGTAAAAGACAAGGAAATCTAAATCCAATGCTGAGATAAAACAAACAGAGTGCATTAAAATGGGGCTAACCAACACCCACCTATCAAGAGCTTCAAGATATTTCTGTTTCCTGATTTCAAAAAATATTTTCATTGAGTAACGATTATCCTCAACTTTTGTAAAACCACAAAGATACTTTTCCACTTCGTCCCATTCACCTGCCAAAACCTGGTCCTCAAAGTACTTCATGTTGAAGTAGAAACCAGACTCCTGTTCCAACCTAACAGTGATAGATCACCCATACGAGAAAAGCTGATCAATAATCAAGTATACACTAAAATCCAAGGCAAAAGAGCAGATGTAGAAAACAAAAATATATACATATATACATACCTATGCACTGTCTCCTTGAACTTCTCTTCATCTAAAAACTGTAGGATGAGGAAAACCAGCTCCCGGCTCAAGGAAGACATAGCTCCCCCTAACTCTGACCGCTCCAGCGCAAAAAAACAGCTCAAGACTTCAAATTGTTGGGGAAAAATGCAATTTTGCGCTTGATCTTTTCAATCTGTCATCACACAACATACAAGAACATCATATTTTTATCTACATGCATAGCTATAAGAAGAAAAACACAAATCTAGCATAGATTAACCAACTACAACATGGTAAGATCTGTACCTAAACCGATGCCGATATTGCTACTCGATTATAAAACCAAAAAAGTAATGAGCACAGGGCACCTGAAACAGAAAGGCAGCTAAAAAGTAAGCTCCTTTACCATCCCAATAGCATCAAAAACAGCTAAAAAACCATGAAACCAACTCAAAAACATTCAAAGCTTAAACAACATCAAAAGCCCATCACCTCGCTTCACCACAAACGCGCCGCCGGCCAAAATCCACCGCAAAGACTCCACCTTTTACGGTTCCCAACAAAGCATCCACCTTTCCAGGGCGTCAAGGAGAGGCCTTCGGCGGAACCCTAAGCCGCCGACTACCAGACCACCACCGGACGCCCAAAAAAGAAGAAGAAGAAGAAGACGTGGAAACGACGGAGCCCCTAAAAGAGAACACAGACAATAAAAAAGGCGCAACCTTTTGAGGCCTTTTATATATGAAAATTTGAGCAGAGGTGCAGGATCCACGAGCGCGGTTCCCTAGAGGCGTAAAAAAAAGAAAAGCTTTCAATTTCCGCAGTGGAATACCCGGCAATAAACAAATACCCAATATATATATACACATATACCAAAAACCCAGAAGAAGGAAGCTCTCAAGCTTGACTAAGTAGTACCAAGACCCTCTCTCTCTTTTCTTTTTCTTATCAGCTCTGGTTTCAGATGAAGAAATAAGAAGAAAGGTCTTACTATTCAACCTGCCCTCCTCTGCTACCGGGATTTAGTTTTTTCTTCTTCTTAGAAGCAGAAAATAAGAGAAAAGAAGCAAAGCTCCAAAAAGGTCAACTTCTGCAGCTACACATCTCCCACCCCCAGATTAATTACTCAACTATCCTCAAACTCTCTTACCTCTGTCTACGACATTCTTACATCAAACCATTAATCGCCTCTCCCACACCACTCCCCACAGGAAAAGGGAACGCGAAAAAAGCTAGGATGGCAAAAAAGAAAAAAAAATGATCTTTTGGCTCCATGATTTGACATTTTAGTAAAAATTGCCCACTCAAAACCAGATCAATGCCGCTGCTACCAGCAGCGAGTACACACCAACCACCCATGCGTGAGGGAAGACTACTGCTGCCACAGCTCAATTACAAAGCCCATTTGATCTCCTGCATTCATTGTGGGGCTAGCCTCCCAATTCAATGCATACATCACAAAAAAGCCTCTTCCATTCCTCAATTATCAACATATATACATATCCATCTTTCTATATTTAATGTCTTCATTCATTTCCCTTCCTCTAATTAGCCCAAGAAACATCCATCCATGTTTAGCAAGCAACGTCAATCATCATATCATATTCCATATACTACACCTACTGCTTTGAACGAAAAAAAAAAGAGTATAATTTTTTAATTATATATTGTGAGGGGCAGTATAGTAGTATCACACACGCGATTCGCGGTCAAGAAGATGCCTGCTGTCGGCTGGGCGGGGCAGAATCGTCTTGAACGAGTGGCATTTTCGTAGCTATGGTGGGCTGTAAGGGTATATACGTCATTTTTGCATATGGTCGGAAGCATGACACGTCACCGATCCTCGTACACAATTTGGACTTTTTCTTTTTTCATCTCGAAATTAATTATTTTTCACCCCCCCGAAAAAATAACAATAATATCCCTCCCCCTCAAACTGTCGCTTTCCCATTGATAAGCAAGTTCACTTATCAACTAATAGCTTGGATAGGAACCGTCTCTTATCCGACACAGGCGGACGAAAAGGAAGTGTGCATTTCGGAGATTTTTGGGGGAGAGGAGAATAAGTCAGGCCACGTCAGAGTTGTGATCATCGAGCGGTCGGGATATCGACACGTGTCCTAAGAGTGATATTTCCAGGCCTGGTTTCGTTGTACGCTGGGCCATTTTTGGGTTGGAAGAAGGAAGAGGCGGGGATGCTAATGCGTCCACTCCACGGATGCTGAGAAGTGCAGAGCTGTCCGACAGGAATCTTCACGTAAAAGACAACTTTAAAAACTCTTTTTTTTTGTTTTTCTTTTTGGAAAAAAAATGATAAATGGAAATAAGTATCTTTATAAATAAAACATGATAATTAACAATTTTATCGGAATTTTGTACGTCTTTATTCTAAAGATTTGTATAATCGAAGGTAAAAGTATTTTGTAGGTTCAGTGGGTCGAAAGTATTGATGCAAAAAAAAAAAATTATTTTGAGTCAATTTTATCAGAATAACATATAATGTGAATTAAGGCTAAGACTATGGCAAATAGCATATTTTTTTTCTTTTTTTATATATATATGATGTACTGGGACATAGTGGTCACCAACACTATAGGAAGTGGTCTAAAGAAACATTAGTCTTTGATTTGCCTAACTCTTGAGGCCACCAAAGGTTGTTTGTGGTGGAGGAATGGGTTTCGTATATAGAAAATAGTTTGCAAAGGTTTATAGAGACGCCCTTAGACCTGACCGTCGATAATCCAACAATTAGGAGCATTTACAAAAAAATTTCAAATAATTATAAATTTACTAAATACCAAGTAGTTAATTACGTGTGTGTTTTTGACATTTCATCTATAACCCCCATAATATGTATGTGGTCCTCCTCTCCTTTTTAACCATCACTCTCTTATTTGATTCCTTCTAACAACCATTTTCAAACCAATATTCAACTGATTTTTAGACACGCCGCATTTTGTACACTTTACACACACTAAGGGCCCGTCATTCGCCATGTGGCATGTGTGGACACGCTCAACTGCTGTATGCCGTTCGATTAGGCAGACCCCACAAGCACCTGGGTGCAACAAAAAATTTTCATAAATATGGTCTCCTCATGAGCCCCCCACCGTCGTCGTCTTGAAAATATGCTTAATTTATGGTTGGTCATGTTCCTTAATTAACATTTAGGTTTTAAAAGCAAAACTTTCTTTTGTGGGAAACAATTCGGTGGCATAAATAATTACAAAAATTAATCAATTAAATTTGGTAATTTTGTGACGTTCAACTATATTTTTAGAGTGTCCGTGAAAATAAGGGGAAAATATTATTGGTGGCTATGCTGATAATTTGGACACCTAAAAAATGTAATCTGGTTCCAAATTTTGCCCTTCCAACCTTTTTCAGATAAACAATATTGTAGTATAAATTAGCTAGCCAAGTTTAGAGTTTGTAGGTCATTTATTTATAAGTTTATTGTGAAAGTGATCAAAATGAAATCAAGAATAAAAGCATAAAACTATGCCTTGTTTATTAATTAATTAATTGTTTAACTAGTGCACAAAAAATAGTACTAATAATAATAATATTATTATTATTATTATTCTTATTACGAGTTAAGCTACAGTCAAACTCGAGATTGAATAAAACAGAGAAAGGTGACAACAATAGGAACCACTTGAAAAAAAAAAAGCGACGACCCAGAAAATAAAAGATAGAACTGAGATATATATATATATATATATGTATATATATATATATTGATTTATCAAGTGATAGAATATTCAATTTAGCAGCCTCACCATTTCATGTTCTATTTTGACCCATTGAACAGATGAAATATTGATTAGAAGAAAACACTGGATTTATCGCGAGTAAAAGCAAAGACCTTCAATTGTTTGTTTCATTCCCTTCCATGTATATTAAACCTTTTTCTTTCATTAGAGGTCGGTGCAGGTGGTTGAAGAAGATGATAATGGCCGGTGGTCACCAACAACATAACAAGTACTTGAAGTTGATATGATGTTTGTAAACTCCCTGAAAAACCCTCTGAAGGGTTTTATTTTTATTTAACGTTTCTCACAAAAGCAGAGCTCAAATTTCAAAGTATGCCAAGAGACCTTACTTGTATTTTGCTGAAAGACAATGTCCAATGCCATTGAATTCCTTTGTCATTTGATGGAAGGGACCATGAGGTGAAAAGACCAGTTGGGTAGGTGGTGTTGAAGTTGATAAGCTCAAGCAATTTTCCCGGTACTTGTTTATATGTATAATCTGCAGTGAAAGTGTGGAACTTATAATGTTGAAACATAGACTCATTCAAAAGAAGTGGTAAGCTTGCTATCTTTGATTTTTCATGTCAAACCAATCAAAGATGTATATATTTGTGTTCATATATACAAGCATAGGCAACCTCATTAATATCAGGAGTTTGATTATGTATTTAATTAAAAGTGTCACTAGTCATGGAAAGGTTTCCCCTTTTCAATAATGCTCTTTATTGTTTATAGATGCATGGACATTCCCATGAGCAATTTTGATTAGACATCACTTTCTGGTTAATTAGAAAGCTTTATTTTCTTTGAAGCAAGTTCCTCTATGTTTAATAGCAACAAAGCTAGTTGGAAGGTCATAGTCGAGCAGTACATGTTCATAGAAGACATTCCAATCAAAATATAACAAGATATTACTTAGCAAAACAACGTATTATCAAACTAATGGATACGAGCAAATAATTAAAATTGATCACCGAAAAAATATTCTAGCCCTCCTTATTTTCTTCCATATATAAATGATAGATCATATAGACAGATGAATCTAACATGAGGTTTATGCTGAATATAGATTAGATATGACTCTTATTCATGTCTGATTCGAATTTAAAAATCTAAACCCGATTATGACCCAAATTTGAATAACACATCTATTTAAATTTTAATTTATTGTATTTATATCCTATTTGAATTTGTAAAACCCGACGTTGATTTGATTGAATAAAATAACATAAATAATATAAATTTTAGTATAAAAATATATAAATATTATTTTATATATTTTAAAATATAACTTTATAAAATCTCATTAGATAAGGGTTGGATCAACTAAATTCATATATAATTCCAAAAATCTGAACCGGAATATGAAACAATAAACGAAAGATTTTAATTATATGTGATACCTTCACTAAAAAATCGTTTTTGGTCATTAGGAATGTGATGTTCCGATTTCTGTGTGTAATGATTAGATGGTTGACTAAGAAACAAGGGGAATAATTGTATCGCAAAAATCAATCAATTAACATGGAAGAATAACAAGAACTTGGCTATTATTCCCTCGATAAATCATTGTCAACGGTCTGCATGACAATAAAATTATTTGTGCCCAACTCAAAAAAACCAGCCAAGATGTCACACTATTGACCTATCTAAGATATTGATTCTGATTTTAGGGACAAGTTCTGATTTTAGAGATAGACTCATCCATTGAGAGAATATACTATAGTTATAATGATTTGATTTTATTATATGTTAATTAATTGAATGCCTTATTTTTAAACACATTTTAACTTTTAATTCCTTGTTTAATAATAACTACGTAAAATATCATGTCATAATAGTAAATATTAAAGATAAACTCCAATTGTATCGATAATGAGATAGAATACAATAATTTGATAATTCAGGCCTTCTAATTCCTTAAGGGGTTTATATAACAAATTTATTATATAACTAGGAAGATATTTCAAATACCACATATGAGTCACTAGACATGACATTTTGATATATCACATTTGATATCTTTGTGTTCAAGAATCTACAAGTTCGATTCTGCATTGTTCACAAAAATTCGGGTCTTCTTTTTCATCTCCGATCACTCGATAATTTTTACAAGCACAAATTCCACTTTTTATGGGCCCAAAAATTATTTCACAAAACAATCTATCCTTTTCTGGTTTATTCGTTTTGTAGTGAAAAGTATAAAGATAGACTATAATTTTAAGATTGAACTTTAATTAAGTGAGGATGTAAATTATAATAATTTAATTTATTTTTTAATATATTTTATTAAATTTGATTGGTTAAATCTATTCTTTTTCATTGGAGAAAGTTTAGTTTTAACTCATCATCTTAGTAAATTTCTTTATATTTGTATTTATTATTTTTTTATTGAAAAATGTGATTAGGGACAACCACATGATCACGAACAAATCAAATTTCAATACGTTGCCAAATCATTGTTCTTCGATATTTGTTTCACTTTAATACAACAATAGTATAGTTTTAAATACTATATCCTATCACTTGGTTTACCCTCGTACACTGAGTACAGCTTTCAAATCTGGTATGATTTAAGTATTTGCACTATTTTAACATATACTCATTTTTTAATCTAATTTTTTTCACAAAATCTGATTTTTTTATTAAAAACTTCGGTAATTTAACTAGTATTTAATAAATTATCTATGATTAAGTACATTTTAAATATTTAATAAAATATCTTATTTATAATTTTAAAATCTATTTGAACCCAGTTAAACTCGATTAAACAAAATATACCGGATACCGGTTATAAATTCGGTATTGATAATCAATATTCTATTTCAAACAGTACAGCAGCTTGAAAAATACAGTACTGTATCTTATTTTTTATTTTTATTCCTTCTAATACTGCATCTTATCTATTCAAGCTTTCTTGCCTTTGTTGTGAAGCTCCAGAAAGTGGAAGCCAAAGTGCACTTCATCAATTTCATGGGGCGACCCAGAAACCCATGAAAGGATGTTCCTTCTCTCTTTCGGAAGAGCTTTATGCGGGGTGGGAATCCTATAAAGAAGGAATGCTTTTCCAAGTCCAGGTTGCATTCATCCATCTTCCTGACCATACTTTACCATCTACTTAGACAAAGAGGCTAAGAACTCTTCCTTTACTTCTTGTGCTGTGATTACATAGATGAGATCTACTTCTCAAGTTCCACATCTACACCTTAATTGAGCAAAAAATCAAAATAAATATGTTTATTTTTCTGGATGTATATAATATATATACTGATCAAAACTACAGTTGGATGAATTGCTGCTCTGTTTATAGATGCAAATCACTCAGATCTCCATGTCTGCATGCTAACAGCTGCAAATTACTCCTTGTATATGTCATTCAAATACCAAAAAACTGCTTGATACTCCCTGAAAATGTCCACGTTCAAATACCCAAAATGATACCAGTAATCCAAAGTCAGAATTCACTACATAAATTGGAATCATCCCATCCATACCAATTTACATTTGTATGCGCATCTCACAAATTTGACAGCCTCATTTCGCAAATCTCACGAGGGCAGAACCGTATGGCACAGAAGCTAATAATCATAGCCCTAAAAAAAATCCAGAGATTGGAAACATATATTGAATAATTGTACAAAGACTAGAAATTTCACAAAACGGCAATAAAAAAATTGACACCTGGGCGGAGTAATTGCTAACTTGGCAGAGACAACACCAAAATTTTTTAAGGTTTTATGACGCAAATGGTTTTTTTGGGACCTTTAAGATGAGGCAAGAATCAAAACTACTGTGGAATGAATTGCAGTGCTGTTTATACCCGCAAATTACTCCAATTTACAGCTGCGCTGCTGCATCCTGCAAATTACACCGGGCATATGCTCTCTTTCAAAAACCAAAAAATGCTGCCAACAATGCAAAGTCACATATGTAACATACAAGCTGATACAAGATATTCAACGCAAAAATCGCATCCACCCCATCAATCTTCTTCTTTTTTCACCTATTACCCAAAAGATGTTGGTAGAATAGATCCTAAACTAGGATCCACGCAATTATAAATGACAAAAATTTAAGATGGTTGGATACCCTTTGAGATGCCAACCCTCATACTTTGTGCAGGATTGGGACTAACAATCCATAAGCATCTGCAAAATTGCATTCACCCCGGTCAATATCAAACAAAATTTGCCACTTTCCCGAGAAAGAGTCAAGCTCAATGCACAAACCTCATTAGTCTGGACAAAATCATAAACACAAGATCTAATCACCATAGCGCCCCTACAAACAACCACCTAGATTCAAAACATATATTTGATAATTGCAACAGGCTACACCTTTCTTCCAAACAACAATCTCACTTCACGAACCTCACAAGTTTAGAGTCTAGACAGAATCAGCTACACAAAATATATTTGATAATTTCAACAAAGATTACACCTTTCTCATAATCATCAAAACAACAGCCACATTTCACAAGTCACATAAGTCAAGACAGAGCCAACAACACAAAATGTATTCATCATAGCTCTCCACCAAACAACCACATAAGATTTGAAACATATATTTTATATGTGCAACAAAGACTGCATACACCTTTCTTCAAAGCAACAGTCTCATCAAGCTGGATAAAACCAACAACAAAAAATATAATCATCATAGCTTTCCAACATACAACCACGTAAGAAATATTCTACAATTGCAACAAAGACTACACCTTTCTACAAAACAACAATCTCATTAATCTGAACAGAACCAACAACACAAAAGATATTCATCATAGCTCTCCACCAAACAAGCACATAAAATTTGAAACATATATTCTATAATTGGAACAAAGACTACGAACACCTTTCTCCAAAACAACAGTCTCGTTAATCTGGACAGAACCAACAACAGAAAATATAATCACAATAGATCTCCAACAAACAATCACATAAGATTCGAAACATAATATTCTTTGAGTACAACAAAGACTACACCTTTCTTCAGAACAACAATATCATTAATGTGGACAGAACAAAATATATCTTCACCATAGCAATCTAACCAATAACTACCATAAGATTTGAAACAGATATTTTATAATTTCAACAAAGACACCTTTCTTCAGAAAAAAAAACATGAGTAACGAACCAAGACTCAATCATCGTCTCCATAGGCTCGGAAGCGGTACCGCTCCTCGTAGGGGCCATTGAAGAAGAGGTCCGCCTCGAACCACTTGGGGTACCGGACGAGGTCGCCAGCGACGAAGCGCATGTGGCGGTGACCGGGGCTCCCCTCCGGCACCACCCGCACCTCCCCCTCGACGATATACACCTGCTGGTCGACCTGCCAGTCCCACGGCAGCTGGCTCTTCCCCGTCTTCCATGTCGACCACCTCTCCACGCCCAGAGCCTCAAGCCGCTCCGCCGACACCCCCCTCTCTACCCTCACCCCGTATATCTCCTCCAGCGGCCTCTCGAACCTCGCGCTGATTGGCGAGGCCCGACTCCCTCGCCGGACCTCGCCGCCGGCGGCCGAAGCCGGCGTTTTTCCGGCGACGAAGGGCCGGGGAGTGATGGTCACGGCCGCCGCCGCCATCGTCAACATTTTGGCCGGCGTGAAGATAGATGGCGGCCGGTGGCCTATCCTTAGGGAGCTATCTTACAGTTGCGGAAAGACTTAAATACCCCTATCAATGATTATATCAACGCTTTATAAAAGGGAGATATTCACTTAAAGCAAGAGGCTGGACTGATTAAAATATAATAAAATTTAAAAAAAGTTAAATTATTATAATATATTTTAACTTACTTTTAAAATAAGAGTAATTTATATTTAATATATTAAATCATTATAATTTATTTTATTATTTAATAAAAAATATCTATAAAAATTAAATCTATTTTTAATATAAATCCACGCGACATCTTGTATAATGTATATATATATATATATATAAAATTAAGGATTATATTTTTAAGTTTTAGAACATATTTTAATTAATTTTACTTACAAAATAGACATAACTGATCAAGATAATTGAAATCATAGCTTTGAACATTGTTCTACTTGCTTGTACTTGTACTTGGTATACCACACACCCCTGTTAAATTCGATAAGATTAAAATTTTTGTACTATTTTAATTAATAATTAAATTTTAGTATATAATTTTCACAAAATTTTATTATTTATTAAAAAATTAATATTTTTTTATCAATAATTAATAAAATATGGATGATAAAATATATTTTAACATCTAATAAATTATTTTATGCATAATTTTAAAATATACTTTAGCCCGATTGATCCAAATTCATTTCATGCTACCTAAAAATCTAGTATAGTCAATGGTACAATATTTAAAATTATGGTTGAAATTTTTTTTTAAAACCTGATAATATTAAAAGATTGTATTTTTTTTTACAAGATGTCATTTAATTTTAACATTGATTTTGATAGGCTATGTATTAATTTAAGATAAGTTTAGAATTAAGAGTTCAAAATTTAAAGATTAATTTTAGAGGAAATTAAAATTTAATGGTAAAAAACTTTACTATTTACGATTCGATGACCTTGAAAATGGGGAGAAGTGGTAAAAAGTTAAAAGCATATAACACAAAACATTTGGTTGGTTTAACAAGAGCCCTGAAGCCCCATTTCTACCCATTTCTTTTCTTTCAAATCGTTGCTCGCTCCCTCCTCATCTCAACGTTGAGGCTATCTAACTTCATCTTCATCCTCCTCCCTGTCCATCCTTCCTCTTCAAACCCGTCCATCCCTACCCCTTGACATAATTTAAGCGAAAAAAGCTAAATAGGTAAAACATATATGAAGAGTTTATAATAAAATTTTTATTCTTAGGAACGAGACATCTCATTTGTGGAATTTGTATTTTATAATATACAAAAGGTTGAATTATAAATTTATTCTCCTTTATGATGATTACCATATTTTTTGCTTTGGTTGATTTATTACATATTCTGTCATTTTATTGTATAATGAGTTCAAGAATGATGTTGTTGAAGTGACCTGATCCAATTTTATGTGGCTGTGGATTTGATTCGTCCGTGTATGATGACTGTTAGTTGTCTGGGCTGGCGTAGATATTGGAGACTGCAATCAACACGACGGAGAAGAGGAAGACATTTTTTAAAAAAAATTGTATCACTTGAGATTTAATCCACCTGACATAACATATCTTTTACATTTTTATAGAGAATGAAATTATGTATTTTTTGTTATATATGCTAATTTTGCTAAATGTACTAGATGTATTTTTCGTGTTGAGAATTTTCATGTATCATGAACTTTGTACGCAACAAGTTGATATATAGAATAACAAATTGTTGGTTTATTCTACATCATGGATGTGACTAGCGACTTATAGGATAAGAGAAAAGTTTTATTCATTGAGCTAGTTTTTAGATTAAGAGAAGTTCGTAAAACTTATTGTAAGTTCTATTTGTGAGCCCATTGGGTCTAACAATGGTATCAGAAACTGATAGGTTGCCTCGATTTACCTTATGATATATTGGTCAGCCCAAGTTAGAGTCTTTTAAAACTTCACTATAACATATAAGCCTAATATGTGGTGAGAATAAGATAATTCAGGTGATATGATGTATGAAGAGGAGAATTGTTGGATTTATTGTATATCATGTTTGGAAGTGACGGTGACTTATATATAGGCTAATAAGAAAATATTATTTTTTGGTCTAATTTTTGAATTAAAAAAAATCCACAAAACCTGTTACAATTGCTTTTTAGAAGCTCGGTGGGCCTAACATAAATGTTATTTTTTATCCACAAAATTTTGTTTTTTTTGTGTATCATAAATTATGTACTCAATTGAGTGATGCATGAAATAGTTTATTTGATGATGTACCATGAACTTTGTATACAACATATTGTTGTAGGAATTTTGATTCATTTTTAGACGTCCAAACTAATACAATCTTGGGTTCACCCATGAACATGGCTACAAATCAATTGTTACGAAGGAACAAGAAATATAAATCAATTTACGATTACAGTTCTCAATCATAAAATCAATATGTAATGAGTCCTAAACTATGTAATGTCATGATCGTCTTTTAGGAAACATAAGTAGGTATAAGTGTTAAAGCTGAACGAGAACGGAGATGGGTGATCTTCTCTTGCTATTGGTTATTGTGAATAGAAATTTATTTTTTATAAAATAGTTATAAATATAAATTGATTTATATATTCAGTGTACAAATATAAAAGTGATAATCGATTTTATGTTAATATAAAAGTGTTCTTTTTGCATAATTTTGAGTGTCATGTACACTTCCAATAATTTCTTTTTTTCTTTCTTCTATGTAAACTTCTTTTGCAATCAAGGATTAATAAGAAGCCAAGAACAATGAAATGCATGACAGACAACTAACTATATATATGAATGACTCAGGCAATTTCACTTATCACCGATGATGTAACCGAGCCTTTGTCAAAGCAAGCACAACAATCCCAAGGGTGGCAATGAACGCATGAATCATAATGGATCGGCAACAGCATAACCAATCCACCCTTTCATCCTAGTGTTCTACATGACACTGATAGTGATGATGGAAGACGCAATCACAAGGAGAAGACATGGCAAATTTGATAGTGTTATGCCTGAGAGTGACGTCCTTGACATGGTACCTCCTCGTGAGCAGCAACTGCCCTGAGCATGAACATGAATAGAGCGCCGATGGAGCAGACCATGGCGAGCTCGTCGAAGCCGGTGATTAAGGCGAGGCAGGCGTCGAGGAGGGTGACGAGCATGGTGGCGTACACCAGCGTGCCCTTCATGGGTGCTGGGTTGCCCCTCTTTTTGAAATATATGAAATTATAATTTTATTTTAGATAAAAATTCAGATTTAAAAATTTTATTTATAGAATAAATAAAAGTAACTTATTGACATTTTTTATTTTTTGGTTATGGAGAAAAATTTTTGTCGTAAAAGGAGAAAGAAAATTGTATGAATTAAAGAAAGGTAAATGTTTGTTAAGATTCATTTATAATTGTTAATGACGATTTCACTAAGTTCTTATATTTATAATTTGTAATTTTTTATTTTATTTTTCATCCAATATTAATTTTGTAAAAAATGTAATATATTAATATTGGGGAGTTTATTTTCCTGTGAATTTATTCTCTATCAAACTTGTGATATAGCGATTTAATCTGACCGTTTTCCCTGTGATTTTTTTTTTAATTTTGAAATTTTTTACTTAAAATTAGTTTGTCTAATCTCTCTATTTAGAGATTTCTCATCTTTATGTGTTAAAATTTAATTTTCTTACCGATCATTAAATCCTAATTTCCTCTTAAGTAGTTTAAATATTTTTGGACTCAAAGTTTTTATTGAGTAAAAGAAAATTGTAATATATATAGATGAAGACATTAAAACCCTTTTAAAGGCTTGTAATGCAAAAATAAGCGATTACATTTAACTTGCTGTCAGTCCATTTTACCTTCCACCCTCTCTAATACCCAAGAGCTCCCCCCCACCCACTCTCCCCAACAAGACCTGGTTCATGAGCACCCTCACCGGTCGCCAAACCCCCGGCATGCTGGAGCACTTCTCTACAAGAACCCGTGGCATGGCCTCAACGCGTGGATGGCCGGCAGCGCCTGGCCCCGGCCGGCGAGGTTCGTTCTGTTCAAGAACGTGGAGGCGGTGGGGAGGGTAGAGAGGTGGGTCGCCTGCGTGCTCAAAGCCGGCCTCGGCGGCCAGGAGCAGAAGGTCGAGATCTTGGAGAGCATGCATGGGACGACGTCGGTGGCCTGCTTCGAGAAGGCGGTGGTGTTTCGGAGGGGGTTGTTGTTCGACATGGGGAGGTGCAAGGTGTGGGCGTTGTGCAACGCCGGCAGCTCCATTGATGGGGAGGTGGAGAGGAAGGGCTTGGTCATGGCGACGTTGACAGGGAGGGAGGGGAAGAGGCCGTTCAAGAATGAGAGTGGGGTGTAGTTGGTGATGGAGAGGGAGTGTGGTATGTTGATAGGGAGGTGGAGAGGAAGGGCTTGGTCAGGGCGACGTTGGCAGCTCCATTGATGGGGAGATGGAGAGGAAGGGCTTGGTCAGGGCGACGTTGACAGGGAGGGAGGGGAAGAGGCCGTTCAAGAATGAGAGTGGGGTGTAGTTGGTGATGGAGAGGGAGTGTGGTATGTTGATAGGGAGGTGGAGAGGAAGGGCTTGGTCAGGGCGACGTTGGCAGCTCCATTGATGGGGAGATGGAGAGGAAGGGCTTGGTCAGGGCGACGTTGACAGGGAGGGAGGGGAAGAGGCCGTTCAAGAATGAGAGTGGGGTGTAGTTGGTGATGGAGAGGGAGTGTGGTATGTTGATAGGGAGGTGGAGAGGAAGGGCTTGGTCAGGGCGACGTTGGCAGCTCCATTGATGGGGAGATGGAGAGGAAGGGCTTGGTCAGGGCGACGTTGACAGGGAGGGAGGGGAAGAGGCCGTTCAAGAATGAGAGTGGGGTGTAGTTGGTGATGGAGAGGGAGTGTGGTATGTTGATAGGGAGGTGGAGAGGAAGGGCTTGGTCAGGGCGACGTTGGCAGCTCCATTGATGGGGAGATGGAGAGGAAGGGCTTGGTCAGGGCGACGTTGACAGGGAGGGAGGGGAAGAGGCCGTTCAAGAATGAGAGTGGGGTGTAGTTGGTGATGGAGAGGGAGGTTGCAGTTTGAAGCTGGTGCACCTCCACAACATGAGCTTTTGTAAGCAGGTATGTACTTGATTATTTTTCCTTCTTCAATATCTGGATTCGCCGCCATTGTTGAGTTTGTACAAGAAATGAGAGCATGA
Organism: Piper longum; assembly: GCA_032619315.1. NCBI lineage: Eukaryota > Viridiplantae > Streptophyta > Magnoliopsida > Piperales > Piperaceae > Piper > Piper longum. Next base: position 22,389 of record JAVDBV010047676.1, read on the forward strand.
AATTCACAGCACATTTTTGAGCTTCTCTACAATGAACTGTTATAGTAGGGGATGGAGCAATATGGGGAGGTTAGATTATATCTGGCCTAGCTTTCTTACAATACTGTAAGGATGTACGAATCGATTATTAATGCCATGAATTTGATTTTAAAATTACTAGTTTGACTCTAGTTAAGTACTAGTGAATTGACTGAAAATAAAAGGAACGAAAAAACTGACTTAAGTGGTTGAAACCATGGTTGTAGGAATTTGAATCAGAATCGGAATCGGTTTTTCAATGAATCAGAATCGGAATCGGTCTGAATCGGCCAAAAATAGGTTTTTTTGAATCGGTCAGGAATCAGAATCGGAATCGGAATCGGAATTGGAATCGGTCCGAATCAGTTATATAAAAATATATATTGATAATTTATAACATAAATATATAAAAATTATTTTTATATTATTATGTGTATTATAGTTTATTATATTTTTTAATATTTTTTAGATTTTTTAAAATTATTTGGAATTAATTATTATTTTATATTCGAGTCGAACTCGAGTCAACTTTTAATTACGAGAATGTCACCCCTCTCCCTCACCTCCACCCCTTCACCGCCG
>JAVDBV010047677.1:0-31653 GCA_032619315.1 Piper longum
GTTGTGGTGGAGGCCTCGCCGTCTCCCTGTCAACCGCCAACACCACCCACCCGCCGGTGCTGTAGTGGAGACCTCGCCGCCCCATCATTCCAGGTGCTGTAGTGGGATTTATCTTCTTTGTATTTGATTTATGGGTCTTATGAATGAATCATGATCCAGATTATGAGATTTGTTTCTTTTGATGAATGAATCATGATCCAGATTGTGAGATTTGTTACTTTTGAGTGTGAATAGTAAAAACTAAATTGCTTTTGATTATACCTTCTTCATTCCAACTATCATCATTCCAGGTCCGGTGCCACCAGCCGGTGCTGTGGCCTGTCAACCGCCGACTCCACCCAGTTTAGGAAGAGTAATGGGTGAGTTTGTTAAGTTCTATGTAACTTAAAATTTATTGTGCACATGATTGTCACTTTTTTTTTATGTATGTAGATGAATGTTTATGTTATTTAGTTTTTAATTTTGTTGAAAGATCATGTCAATGAGAATGAAATGAGTCAAGCCATACCCAATAGTTTGGAAGGCATAATTGAAGTAATTGACGAATTGAACGAGGTGCTTGAAATTGAGGAGCTCCAAAATCTGGAGTACAGGAATAAGGAAAATGAAAATGAAATGATTGGAAGCAAGGATAAAGAAAACAAAGACTCACAAATTACCATTGGTACATTATTGATGCCCCGAGAAGGAATGGAATTCAATTCTATTGATGAAGCTTATAATTTTTATAATGCATATGGTTTGTTAAAGGGATTTGGTACTAGAAAAGGTTCTTCCTTTTATTCCAAGGGGTCAAATATCTTGTACAAAAGGTTATTTGTTTGTGAGAAAGAAGGAAAAAAGAGGTTGGATGACCCCAGAGATGCTGGAAAAAATGTTAAACGACGACCAGACACAAGAGAGAATTGTAAGGCAAGGATGATAATTAAATTAAACGAGGGAATGAAATGGGTTGTGGTACACTTTGAAGACATTCATACTCATGGTTTTGCAACTCCAACAAAGGTAATTTTCAAACATGTTATCTGTATTTCTTTTTTACTTTGTTAGGTAGAATTGCTATAATATAAATCCATATTATTTTGTTTTTCCTTTAATAGGTTAAAAAGATTCGATCTCATAAGAAGATGGGATCAACTTCCAAACAACTTATTACAGATCTAAATGATTGTGGAATTGGGCCATCTAAAATTTCTCGGGTCTTGAATCATGGTGGGGGTTGTTTGGATAACATTACTTTAAATGATTGTAAGAATCATCTAGCAAAGGCAAGAAAGAATAATATTGGTCAGCAGTGTATGCAAGTGTTTGATTTCTTTCAATACAAGGCCGGGGTTGAAGATGGTTTTTTCTTTAAAATGGAGGTTGATGAAAATAATCAAGTTAGAAGCATTTTTTGGGCGGACAAAAGGTCAAGGATGGCTTATATGCAATTTGGAGATGTTGTAGTTTTTGATGTGACATACAATACAAATAGTTTTAGAATGCCTTTTGCTCCATTCACAGGTGTTAATCATCATAGACAATCTACACTTTTTGGATGCGCCTTACTTGCAGATGAAACAACTGACACTTTTACTTGGTTGTTTGAAACGTGGTTAGAGTGCATGTGGGGTAAGAAACCACAAGGTATAATAACTGATCAAGATTTAGCGATAAGAAATGCTATTGCAAAAGTCTTTCCTGCTACTCAACATAGGTTTTGTTCTTGGCACATTGGAATGACAGCCAAGATGCATTTAAATCAGTTTGGACATCATCCAGATTTTGTCAAAGACTACAATAACTGGAGATTTGCCGCTACGGTTGAAGAGAATGAAATAATTTGGAAAGAGATGAAAGTGAAATATGATATTAAGGTGGGTAGTTGGTTACATGAAATGTATGAGGTTCGTTCACAATGGATTAGTGTCTACCTTAAAGATTATTTTTTTGCTGGAATGACATCTAGCCAACGTAGTGAGAGCATTAATGCATTCTTTGACGGATATGTGAATGCTCAAACACCTATTAGTGAGTTCGTACAACAATATGACAATGCAATACGTCAACGACGAGATGAAGAGGCTTACGAGGATCACAAATCTTTGCACACTAAGCCTATAATGCACGTGGGGAGCACAATGGAGGAGCAAGCTAGATCTCTCTACACTAGGAAAGTATTTTCCCCTTTTCAAGCAGAATTGAAGGAAAGCCTATTATACAAATGTAAGCATATTGGTTGTGAAGGTTCAAGGAAATTGTATGAAGTGAAGAAAAATATGGATGCTGAAAATTGTCATGAGGTGGCATTTGAAAACATCTCACCCTTCTCCGTTGAATGCACTTGTAAGAAGTTTGAAAGTGAAGGTATTCTTTGTAGACATATTTTGACGATTTTGGACCGAATGGATATTGATATAATACCTGATAAGTACATTTTGTTTCGATGGACTATCAATGCTCGATACACATCGGTTGCTAATTTGAGAACTATGAGGGAAATTCATACATCTGGAGTTACACCATATATGAATTATTGCATTCGTAGTGCAATATATAAAATTTCAGATTTGAGTTCTATATCACCCCGACACTCGAAACTTGCTATGTCAAAGCTTGAAGTAATTGTTGAAGCACTTATTTTAATACTAACTTGTGTGAGTGTGGATTGTTTTCAGGTTCGTTACCAAAGTAGGAAAAAGCTTGCAGAGGAGAGGCCAAGAGTGAAAGGACAATTTGTTCGTCAAGAGCAATCTGATCCATGAATGGGGCAGAATAATATGACTGAAACCAGTGTTAGGATAGGATGGCAGCAAATAGTGAGAGCCATGGTGGTTGAAACAGTTAGCTAGGTTGTGCTTTACTTGTTTTTGACGCTGATGTTTGCTATCTATTCTTCTTTGTCATTTTGTTAGACAAAGAAGAGTGTAGATAATAGCCACTCACGCTTAAAATTTGAGGGCCAAGACTTTCGATTCCTATAATTCTGAATCCAATCCAGGACTAGACCCATCAACCTCTTTTCAATTCATGGTAAAGGACGATGGTAAATGCAGCCTGGTTGTGATTGGGTTGAACAATATGCAAAACTTTTTATCTTGTACATGAATACTACAACATTGTTAGGAACCAACTGCAATTCTGATGTCTTGCCCATGACGAGCTCGAGGGAAGAAAAAACTGCAGATTCCCCCCAAGCATTTTGATAGTTGGAACAAAGAGGGTATAATCTAAAACAATTTGGTTTTTTCTATTCACACTCAAAAGTAACAAATCTCACAATCTGGATCAAGATAAATCCCATAAATCAAAAACAAAGAAGATAAATAAAGATTTACAAGAGGTGAAAAAAAATTTTCCTTCCAAGTTCTTCTACGTAGTAGGCTGCCGGACCAGGAATGAAGGGGCCGGTGGCGCCGGCGGTTGACAGGGAGGCGGCGAGGCCTCCACCACAGCACCGGCGGGTGGCACCGGACCTGGAATGATGGGGGCGGGTGGCTGCCAGACCTGGAATGAAGAGGGCGGGTGACGCTGGCAGTTGACACGGAGGCGGCGAGACCTCGACCACAGCACCGGCGGGTGGCACTGGATCTGGAATGACGGGGAAGGTGGCGCTGGCGGTTGACAGGGAGGCGGCGAGGCCTCGACCACAGCATCGGTGGGCGGCTCCGGCGGTTGACAGGGAGGCGGCGAGCCCTCCACCATGAGAACCGGCGGTGCGTCCAGCGGCTTATCTGACGGCAGCGAGGTCTCCACCGGCCTCTCACCGGAAGGGGAACCCGTCGCGACGGCGAGGACGGGGAACGACGGCGGTGCGTGGATGGGAGTGAACGGATGGGGCAAGGGCGAACGGGGCAGCTGATGCGTGGGAAAAGGGTTGGGTTTTTGGAAGAGATCCAAACAGATCCGGGCCGTCCGTCTAATCGGACGGCCCAAATCGGGAGCGATTGCAGGAAAACTTCCTGCAGTCGCTCCCAGGATACCTCAAGTGCAGAAAAGAATCTCTTTTTGTATCTACCGAAAACCTTGGGATGTTACACTCCAGGAGAATGGTAAAAAATTGTCATTTTAAAAGTGTTGCCATAGTTCAAAATCTGGAATTAGAGTTTGACTCCATGTTATAAAAGAAGAAGAAGATATTTCAGTTTGAGATTTATCTTTGCCAGCAAGTAAACTATATACTTGGCCATGCCTCCATGAAGATATTCTTTAATAGCAAGTCTCTGGTACGAACCAAATATCGTCGAAATTTATAAAATTATCTTAAAAGGATCACAAAATTACAAGTAATTTTGATGGTACCTGGAGGTGACTAAAAGTATTTCTTAATTTATTCGTTCAGACATGCTATTAATATTTGTGTTTGTTTATCATAAACAGCAAAAAAAGAAAATCAGTTGGACAGATAAGACTCCTTCAGGTCTGCCCACCCAGAACAATGCAGCGTTTTGGATGTTGGCAAAAATTTATTGTTATATTTATAAAATTACATATAAGCTTTAGACAATGCACGGGCTATGTCTAAAAAACTTATTAAAATTTTATCAAAATTAAAATAAAAAATATATAGCATTAAAAATATAAAAACTAATCCCTTATAAATAAGGTATGATAAACAAGTATATAATAATTTTACAATTTAAAAACTTAATAAAAAACATCTACAAATTATTAATTAAAAATTCTTGACAAATATCATTATGTTAAGGTCAAAACTAAATATTTACATTAAATTTTCAATACAAATTATCTTGCATAAAAAAAGATTCAACCTTCCAAGTGACCCTCAACTTTTAAACTCCAAAATTACACTAAATATTATATAATTATATAAAATTGTACATTAAATTTTTATTATTTTTAATATATAAATATTTTAATTTAATAAACAATATATGAAGAAATATAAAGTAATTTAAAATGAAAATGTCAGTAAACATTTAATTTTAAACACTATTTTTTCAAATATATTTTTCAATATCTTGCTCATTGAAATTAATTTGAAATTATCAAAAGAAAAAATATATGAAGAAATTTTAAAATTAAAATTTAAATATTAATATATAATTGATTAAAAATATTTATTTTAAATAATTAAAAGCAAATATTAAGTTTTGGACTAGTAAGAAATGATAGCAAATAGTTTTGGGTAACTAGGAGAGGAAGTTTAATTTAATTAATAATGTATAAAAATATAAAATAAGTTGTAATGCAAATATCAGTATATATTTAATTTTAAACACAACTTTTCTAAAAATATTTAAAAATATCTTACTTATTGAAATCTATTTGAAATTATCAAAAACATAAATTATAAGAAATTTTAAAATTAATTTTTAAATATTAATATGTAATAAATTAAAATCATTTATTTTAAACAATCAAAGTCAAATATTGAGTTATGGGCAAGTTTTGGGCTAAGTGATAGAATAAGGGGAATGCATTAAAGATGAGTTTTGTGCTAAGAGACAAAAATGAAAAATTCTGAACTGAGTAGGAAAAAAAAAAGTGATTTGTAGGGCCAAAATTAATTACATCCGAGGAAAAAGTCAAAAATTTAATCACATCCGAAGAGAAGGCCAAAACGCAAAAAGAGCCAAAAAAAAAAAAAATCCATCCTAGTGTATAAAGTAGATTCCATAACTACTTACTTTCAAAGTAGATGGGTTATAGACGTTGGTTTCATCTCATAATAATTAATATAGAAAGAAAGACAACTCAACATATAACGAAATATTCCTAAAGAAAAAGAAAAAAGAAGACAGATTAAATGAGAATATAAAATTAATATCCCAGACACTTCACATACAGAACACTGATCAATTGATCAATATTACTGGTTTCTTTACATAAAAGTTCTCATAATAATAGACCATTTCACCTGCGTAGCATAAAAAAAAACTTCCATGCCGATCATACAGCTCTTGCAGCGCAACTCTCATCACATATGATACACTCAAAGATAGATTACCGCTTTGTTTACATATACACATCGATTTACTCTTATCTCTATATATTTCACGTACGTAGAACGGATGTATAATTTACACGCCATATCCTATGTTACAAAATGGAACTTGTATAATTGTGTGTATACTCATTATCTGGTGCCATAAATCCTGCTTCATCCATTGGATTCTTCCCCAAATGGCCAAATGAATGACGAGAAAACAGTAGCTAACCACCCAAATGGATTCCAGACTTTGGCTTGTACCATTTGATGGCCGACGTGTCGTTCTTCCTCGAGATGCTCTGCATTCAAGCAGGACAAAATTTTAGTCAGAAATATACGAAACACACAGGTCTCAGAAGAATGCACAACTGAGCATGCGACCACTAAGTTGTAACGAACAAATGAGACAAGTTCCATGATATTGCGTATAAACATGCAACTTTCCCGGATTCGAATACCTATTTTAAAATGGTGACATGGTTGCAGATGGCGAAGGCATCCTCATTGTTCTAACAACTTGTGTTTTAATCCCAGTGCCAGTTCAGCCTTCATATTCTGTTTTACTCCTATTTCCAATTTTTTATGTTGATGGAATAATGGATAAAACCATACTGCTTTTGACAGGTATTTCTCAGGCAACAATGCCACAATATCAGACTTATTAATTACTACCCATTTGATAAATGGAGAACATCTTAAATTTTTAAAGAAAACATAAGTTTTACCTCATACGCTCGACAACAGTGCAATTTCGATCTCTTGAAGTGATTTCCCTTTCGTTTCCACTATATTATTTTTTACAAAAACTGTTGCTACCAAGCAAAAGGTGGAGAACATCGTGTACAAAACTGCTGCCCCAAGTTGTTCCAACAGTCTCAAGAACAACAAACCGACAAAGAAATTTATAACCTGAATCCACAATGAGAAAGAGTACTCAAACATCAAAACCTACTGTCCCCCTGCGGGAATAAAAGGAAATGCAAAAAATATATGCTTCAACAGCATAAACAACAAGTATCATTGCAGCTCACGTAGAACAATGCTAAACAGTCACAAGTGTAAAGATTTAGGTTTTCATTGATCATCCTAGTTTATGTATCATAGAAACGATAGTAGTAATAATAACGGATTAGTTATTTTACCTTATAAAAATAAATATTTTTTTAATAAAAAATCGGCTAGACCTATTTGTCTTATTTTGATAAGAACATACTTTTTTTTAAGAGCTCCTACTCTAGAAACAGGAAGATTAATTGTTAAGGAAATATTAGAGTAGGTAATCCCCCTAAATTGTTTCTTACTTTGAGTCAACTTTACCATTTCAATAAAAAAAAAAAAAGCATGTAGCAAAAGTTATGTTGTAGCAAACCAACTCTACAACAGAAATAACAGCGTTTGACAAAACTACCATATGCACAGGGTAATATTCCCTGCATGTAAGATTGAATGCATATTATGTTGGATTTTGTTTTAAAAAGAACACTGCACTTTCGGCCTACCACCCGGGTGCTATAAGCGCTGGTTTTTCTGGCAATTAGCACTCGGTGCTGTGCAGTTATGAACTGCATTGGCTCATTTTTATGCCTTTCTAAATGCTATTTTCTTCAAATGTCGTACCTTTTTATGTTGTTTTTCATTGTTCTTTGTCTCTCTACCTTTTTTGGTGAAAATATGTACATCTTGGGCATTCAAATTTGATTTAACAGAGTCTTCTTCAACGATCTTGCGGTATGACTAGAGGTGTATACTCTCATATTTGCTACACTCACAAGGGAAGGAAATCTACTGTATCTTCAATCCAAATGACCAACAAAAGACCCTAGTGTAGAGGGTGATAATTTGTATTGAAGAAAGCATCTTGTACGTGCCTTGGATTCGAGTTTTCTTGGTCAAATTGTCTATTTTCTTGTGACTTCAATTTATCAGGTGTGCAATTTCTAGTATTCCTCTAATATTGTTACAACAATTTCAATACAACATTACCTGTGGAATTTAAAATATGGTAAAACCTAAGAAAATTATTGGAAAATATTTTAAGAGATGACAAAAAGAATGATTTTTTATTGAAAACTCTAAAAAAATTTTACACAGCACTTGAGTTTGAGGATAATGTTGATGATCATAAACTTGGTAGAACAAAAAGTAGAGAAAAATTTGACAAGGATGATTACTTGTGTCATAAATAGATTTTAAGTGCTCTTGATGATAAATTATATAACCTCTACTATGAAACTAATTCTTTTAAGGAGTTGTGGGAGTCCTTAGAGAAAAATTATGGAAAAGAGGACATAGGAATGAAAAGTACATTGCGAGAGAGTACTTCGACTTCAAAATGGTAGAGGAAATTTTTGTGAGTAGCCACATGAAGTTCAAAATCTTGTAGCCAAAATTGTAGCAAAAGGGATTCTAATTGATGAAAGGCTACAAATTCCTAATCTTATATACAAACTTCCTCCTTCGTGGAATGATTTTAAAGTTAATGTCAAACATAGAAGAGATGTTTTCGCAATGGATGACTTGATGTCCTCTATTCAAATTAAAGAGAAGCATAGAGAGAAAAATAAAAAAATTTCATGCTTCTACTACTAGTGATGTTGACCCAGATGTGAAAATTATTCAAACTAAAAAGTCTAACTTAAAGAGGAAAAAGTTCAAAAATGGTGAAACCTCGCACACTAAAAAGCATGCTCCCCAAAAAAAGCAAAAGAGTGACAAAGTTTGTTATGTGTGTGGCAAAGTTTGGCATTTTGGTATAAAATGTATTCATAAGAAAGAGAAATGTGCCCCCACTCACAAGCTAATGTTGTTACAACCGGATGGGGTGAAGCTGAACCAAGTAGCATAAGCGTTAGTCATAACAAATTTTGAAATTAATTTTGCTAGTTCTTCTTTGGAATGGTACATAGATACATGTGCTAATGTCCATGTTTGCTAGAATATGTCTTTTTTTTTTCCTACCAGAAAGTAAAGGAGAAAATAGTGGTGATGGATAACTCTTCTAACGCTGGAGCATATGGAGTAGGGCAAGTAATTTTGTAGTTCACATCTGAGAATTCAATTACTCTTCAAAATGTGCATTATGTACTAAAAATTAGAAAGAACTTGATCAGTGGGAGCTTGCTCAATCTACAAAGATTTAAATAGTGTTTGACTCTAGTAAAGTTGTTATTTCTAAAAATAATGTGTTTGTTGGTAAAGACTATGTTTATGATGGTTTGTTTAAGTTGAATATTATGGAGTATATGGTTTCAAATTCTTGAAATTCTAATAATTATGTGTATCATGTTAGTATGTATGATGTTTGGCGTGAAAGGCTTGGCCGTGTAAATTATAATACTATTAATCGTATGATTAGATTTGGATTAATTCCTTTTAATGATACCTCTTCATTAACTAAATGTGATATATCTATTCAATCTGAAAAACCGAGAAAGCTTTTTCCTCAATCATGTAGTGAGACATCATTACTTAAGTTAATACATTCTGATATTTATGAAATAGATGATGTATTGACTCATGGTGAAAACATTATTTTATTACGTTTATTGATGATTTCTCTTGATATTGTTATATTTATTTGCTAAAAACAAAAGATAAAGCTTTTGCTCATTTTAAAATTTATAAGGCAGAAGTAGAGAATCAAATAGGTTGTAAAGTTAAGAGACTTAGATCAGATCGAGGAGGAGAATATTGTTCTAATGAATTTAGTACATTTTGTGAAGAAAATAAAATAATTCATGAGACTATAGCTCCTTATACACCACAATTAAATGGTATAGCAAAGAGGAAGAATAGAACATTAATTAACATGATCAATTCTATGTTTTCCTCAGAGGTACCTAAATATTTGTGGGGTGAAACCTTGTTTTTGGCATGTACAATTCTTAATAAAGTGCTTCATAAAAGTGGTGATATAACTCCTTATGAGTTATGGAAAGAAAGAAAACGAAATGAACTTTCTAAAGGTATGAGAATGTTTGACAAAAGTAAAGATACCAAATATAAAGGTGGATCAATTAGGCAATAAGACTTTTGATGAAGTCTTTATTGGATATGCTCATAGTAGTCGAACATTTAAATTTTTATTTGTGAAATTTGATCATAATGATTATTCACCTAATACTAGTAGAGAATCTTTTAATACAATATTTTATGAAAATATACCTTCTTACAAATATCATACTAAATGTGTTAAGTATTCTTTTATTAGAATATAATCCAAAGAGAGATTCTAACAATGGAGTTGCATTAATAAGGAGTAAAAGACCTAGAATCAGAAGGATTTTGGGGATGATTTCATAACATTTTTAGTAGATAGAAGATCCTTTATCTTATAGTCAAACGATGACTGCAAGTGATGCTCCTTGGTGGAAATAAGCAATTAAAAGTGAAATGGATTCCATATTAGCACATGGGACATGGATACTAACGGATTTACCTTTGGAATGTAAACCTATAGGGTGTGAATGGATTTTTAAAAAGAAGTTAAATCCAGATGGAACCATTGATAAATATAAAGCCGGAGTTGTTGCCAAGGGATTTAGTCAAAAGGAAAGTCTAGATTATTTTGACACTTATTTACCAGTTACCCATATTACTACTATCCGAGTTCTTTTAGCATTGGTTGCAGCATATAAACTTGAAATCCATCAAATCGTTGTTAAAATGGTTTTCCCAAATGGAAAGTTAGAAGAAGAGGCTTATATGAAACAACCAGAAGGATTTGTGATAAGTGATCAAGGAAAAAAATGTGCAAATTAATTAGATCTTTATATGGTCTTAAACAAGCATCAAAACAATGACATGAAAAATTCAATAGTGTAATCAAATTTGATTTTGTGTTATGTGATTACGATAGATTTCTTTATTAGAAAATTTATGAAGATTTATATATAATATTATGCTTATATGTGGGTGATATTCTCATTTTTGGGAAAGACTCAAGCAAAATTAGTGAGACTAACAAGTTCTTGAATGACAACTTTGAGATGAAAATCTTAGACTTGCTAATGTTATACTTGGGAATTAAAATTTCAAGGACTTCACAAGGTATAACCTTATCTTAACCTCATTATGTTCAAAAGTTGTTAAAAACATATTATTCTTCTCAATGTAAGCCTAGGAATACACCATATGATTCATGTCTTAAGTTGACGAAGAATAGTGGAGATAGTGTTACAACTTAAGTATCTCAAGTAATTGGTAGTTAAAGGTATCTTGCTGATTGCAGGAGACCTGATATTGCCTTTGTTGTGAGTAAGTTAAGTAGATACACTCACAATCTCAATGGGATTTATTAACATGCTCTAGAGAGTGTATTAAGGTATATAAAGGGTACAACTAAAATGGGGATTCACTATACCAAATTTGCACCTATATTAAACGGATGTAGCGATGCAAATCGGATATCAGATTTAGAAGATACAAAATTCACAAGTGAATATGTATTTACCCTCAATGGTGGGGTTGTATCATGGAAGTCAATAAAATAGGGAATCATTACCAGATCAACAATAAAAGCTGAATTAGTATCTACAGATGTAGCTAATAAAGAAGCAGAACGACTTAGAAAATTACTTTCCGAAATTCCCATGCTTGAGATGTCAATTCTTGCTATCTTAATCTATTGTGATAACTAGGCTACCATTACAAAAATTCATAGTAGAAAACACAACACGAAAAGCTCAAGACGGTACAAAATTTTTAAAAAATTGATAGTAACAGGTGTTATAATAGTGAGATATGTGAAGTCTGCAAACAATTTAATTGATCAGCTTGCCAAGGGATTATCTAGAGTATAAATCCAAGTGTCATCGAGGGGAATGAGTTTAAAGTCATTACGTAATCATTGTTATTGGCAACCCAATCTAGCAAGTGGTGATCTCATGACCAGATTCAATGGGTACTAACAAGATAATGGGTGATTAGTTGGGCACTATAAATCCAATGATGACAAATGCACAAAACTACAAAGAGGTTGACTTAATTGCCTTAATGAGATTCAAGGTCTATTAGACAACATATTGCCTGGTAGAATATGTTTTAATATTACCTATATGAATGGAATAACGAGACTGGTTATTGATAGAGTTATGATCAATTTCCTAGATGAAAAATATTCATGAAAATACAAGTTACTTAGTGCATGACCGGAATAGCGCTACCCCAATCATACAATTTTAGTCACACTTGTGATGTCTTATTGACTACATGATAGTTTTAGTTCTAAGGTATGACGTTCAAAGACTTTGTCTACTTCACCTTGTTGAAAGAGAGGGTTAGTTCAAATTACTTTATACTTACTCTGAAAGGAGATTCTACAAGATTTTTGAGTTGATTTTTGTTGGATTTAAACCAGGTGGGGATTGTTGGATTTTGTTTTAAAAACAACAACGCCGTGGTGCTGCGCTTTTGGCCTAGTGCCTGGGCGCTATAAGCGCTGGTTTTTCCAGCAGTTACCGCCCGTGTTAGCGCCAGCGCGCTAGCATGCAGTTATGAACCACACTTGTTCATTATTATACCTTTTTAAACACTATTTTCTCGAAAGTTGGTGCCTTTTTACGTTGTTTTTCATCGTTCTTTATCTCCTTATCTCTTTTGGTGAATATCTAGAGATTTTGGGCGATCAAATTTAATTTGGCGGGGTCTTTTTCAATGATCTTGCAAAGTCACTGAAAGTATATACTCTCCTATTTGCTACACTCTTAGGGGAAGAAAATTCACTGTATCTTGGATACAAATTACTAGCAAAAGTCCCTAGTGAAGAGGGTAGTAATTTTGTATTAAAGAAAGCATCATGTACGTGCATTGGATTCAAGTTTTCTTCATCAAATTGTATCTTTTCTTGTGGCTTCAATTTATCAAATGCGCAATTTCTCGTATTCCTCTTATATTTTTACAACATATTATGCACATTATATTATTATTATATGTAGTAAAAGACGTCAACTCTGTAGGATGAGACCGATGATGATGTATTATATGTAATAAAAAACCTTTCAGTCAAAAGGTACAGAGTTCTAATATAGGCAGACTTAGTTAGTATCCAAATTTTGATTTCAGAATGCACAAATCTGAGTTGTGTCTAGATAACAAGAAGCGCAAAAAACACATCCTTGTTAGCATTCTATACTTGATGAATTTTCTCTTACCAAGAGAATCAATATTTGACCAGAAAACAAATGAGCACAAATTTGATACTTCATTGGCAAATAGTCTACGCAATGCAGATATAATAGTTTTAGGAGCAATTTAGGCAGCCAAATAAATATATGAGACTTTAATGCAAATTTTATATTTTGGAAGATTTTTTTGTTAATTTTATTATTGTATATGAGAGTTAGAAGAGTAGTTTGTAAATTAAAGTCTCTTCAATTATTGTAATCAAAGTGTTTTTTTTTTGTTTTTTTTTATTTTAACCATAGTTGATGATTCGTTTTTCACAGGGGATTTCAAGTTCCTCAAGTGGATTACATCTTCTACCTGCTCAATCTCCAATTGATTCTAGCTTCTTCTACCCATTCTCTTCCCCTTTCTCGGTAGTTTCCAACTTTCTATCTTTTTTTCGAATTTTTTCCACATCAATAGTTCAATTTTAAATAATTGACAAAGCAATAAAACAATAAAATGTGTAGTTATTATTACCCAGTGTACTGACATACAGATTGCCATAGCCTTAGCTCGAATCTGTCCAGGGAAAATTTCAGGTAGGAGGAGACCAGGTACAGGACCAGCACCGATAGCAAACATAAATACAAACCTGAATGAAGAAGGTAACGAAAACAAAAAGTAAAAGATATATTCACTTTACTCCAAACAAAAACCTACATACAAGAGTTGAAAGGTAAAAATAAAAAAATAAAAGAAAAAAAGGAGAAGAAGAAGAAGAAAGATGCCATTATCCTGCAATTGAAAGGCAAAAAAACCGAGCTTTACCAACTGCACAAAAATATCATTCATAAACTCTTCCATTTAGTTGGCTCCTGTACGCAGGCACCCATTAGGTAATTGCCTCAATCAAAGATCATCATCATCTGTATAGGCCAGAGGCCAGTTGCGTAACTTTTTTTATTGACAATTGATTGCCCTCACGTTCAAGTTGGCAACATAAACACTCATGAAAACACATAGCAGTAAATTTCCTTTGGAAGTTATCCTGGACACAACTTCGTGACATCAAGCACCAACTCAAATATAATATTTATTTTTTTGTCCATTATTTTGTGATCCTCCAAATTTTACCTCATTTTAGCACTGTGGAAATTGTTCCACCATAAAATCAAAGAGCTGAAGGCAACAGAGGTAATAAAATCAAGTGAAGTTTCACCTTGCCAAAATAAAATCATATCCAAAACCCTAACAAATGTAAGGAAGGTAACTACTCACATCAGCATGCCGCCAACAGATAGGTACAATGCTGCAGCATGAGCTGCATGAAAGCTTGCGGCAAACACCTGAAGAACCATCGCCGTTGCCTGGATCATAAACAAAATGACCGGGTTCACACAAAGGTTTCAGAAGTGAATAATAGAACATCAGATGGCACACCCACCATGCCCAGGAAGCTCCCCAAAAGAAGGAACTTTCTTCCCAATTTATCCATTAAAAGCATAGCAATGACAGAACCTACGAAATCGAAAAAAGAATGAGAAAAAAAACTAATAAATTAATCATCAACATATACGCAGGACTACAATTTATGTCATCACAACCGATCAGCTGTGAACTAATTGAAGCATCACATTACTTTCCAGTTACAAACCTGATAGATTTGCAAATCCAATACTTATATTTGCCAAATTTGAAGGTACCCCTGCGCTTTTAAACACAGCAGAAGAGAAATAGAAAATGGCATTTATACCAGATAACTGTTGTAAAGCAAACAGCGTGGATCCAATAAAAACAACTGCGGAGACAAAGAAATAGGCAGTGTCAGGATGGCTGATGAAATTTGGTTAGGCATTGGTATCTCCGCTTCCAAATTTTTTTGATAATGATCTCCGCATTCAAATTACATAACCACCTTTGAAATGACGCCCATGTAGTAGCTCTTTGAACTTCACACTATCACCTTCATCCCCCCTATCCATCCGTGATAGTTCTGCCATTGCAGATTTTACATGTGATATACCCAAAAGTCTCTCAAATTCGACTTCAGCTTCATTAGATCTTCCGCTCTAGACAAGAAATGTAACCAAGGAATAAATAAATTTGCAAAGATCTAAACAATAAGCATGCAATCCATGCATGTTGTTTACCTTGTGAAGCCAATAAGGACTCTCTGCACAAAGTTCCATGCCAAGAACAAGTAACAATGCAGGAATTGCAGAAACCCAAAAACAAATTCGCCACCTGCATTTTTGTAAAGATCAGCAGGTAGCACGGTTTAATGTCAGGTCTCAGGATTGACTCAACATGTAAAACTCATTTGACTAAGGACCACAGGCCAATGCTTTCACATAATTTTGCACTTTGCCCTTGCTGCTTACCAACCAAAGATATCTTTTGCAGGAATTCCAATCAGAAGAGATGCTATTAAACCCATACAAGTTGCAATCTGAATGAAGCTACCATAAGTGCCCCGCACAAAAGAAGGAGAAACCTGTGCAACAAAGATGCTTCATTACTTAAGTAGTGATGATTGACTCACACCGGCCATATTAATAAAAATTACTTTGCCCAAAGGTATAACCAATTATGTACCTCTGTTATGTAAAGAGATGCGACAGGTGGACCAACGCCCATCCCCAATCCAACCAAAAATCTCCCAATTAGCATACCGCCTAAGTCTTTAGTCGAAGCACTGAAATACAAATTCAGTATGTACTATCATAGAAACATAGGTAGGTGATAGGAAAGCAGCTAACTTAGAAGCAACATATCAAGACATGCACACACAAAAGCAAAATAAAAACCAGTGACTTTCTATAATCTGAAGATAACAGCATCTTTAAGCAATGGCTCAAGACAGGGACAACACAAACAAAATAAAAATATATAGCATTCCTAAAATCTGAAAATAGCAGTATCTTTCTAGTTGCCATACGTTTTAAACATTTTACTTTCCATCAGGAAAGGTTTACACTAACTACTAGTTGAGCTGAAGAAAAGAGCTTCAGAACAATTGTTGCCAGCAAGATCACCTAACATAAATGCTCACCAATAAAGATTCATTCCAATGCTCATTCCAGAAAAAATGATTGTGGTAACAAACGATGGGAATAACCTCACAGGTAATTTTAAGAAAGCTGATTTCAAGGACAGGACAAACGATAATTTGCACTAAGAATCATTTCAAGCTATAAGTCTGCAATTATCGCTCGACTAACAGTAAGATTGAAATTTAACAATCAACATTTACAAAGGAAAGTAAAGTAGATATTTTACATAGATTATGGTATTGCATGTATTGTCAAAGTCCCAATTGAGAAGAGAAATGAAGGAACATGGATAATGATAAGAAAACTGACAGAAAATTTGAATTCGGGTAAGGAAACAACCAAGTAGAGCCTAATTTTACAAAGCAAACATCAAAAGGTAATCCAGCTACTGATAACACTTATTACCTTATAGAACCACCTAAAATCATAGGTAATGCACTCAATTGAAATGCTCTACGGCGTCCAGCTCCATCTGCAATCCAGCCACTAATGAGGCAGCCAAGAAATGCACCTCCCAAACACATACTAACCACCAAGCCTAAACCATTTTAAACAAGATACCTATCAGTAATGACAGTGTCTAGAAAGTAAATGCATATTACACTTACAAGCTATAGACGAATTAAAGTCACCTTCAGCCAAAGTGTTCCCTTCAAAACCAAGATCAGAGGCAATAGTTTCAAGTGGTTCATTAACAACTCTGCATATTACATTTACCAGTTATAAATTAAATCATTCACTATTTTTGTTTTTTTAAACAAAGAGGAGAAATACAAGTTGAATATATCTAAGTTACGAGCATACCCAATATGATAGCCAAACAAAAACGAAGTAAAGCTGGCCACAAGAACATGCGGCAAGGATAGCCTCCATGGAGGATTTGAATCTTCAACACCCACAATTTGCTGCAAATGTACTAAAAACGAAAAAATAATTAATAGACATTTATACAACACAACTTGCACAATCCACGATGTGATGAGATGAAACCACATTAGTAGGCCGTGCAGCATTGGAGTCTAAGATAACGTTACATTGAGCAAAACCAAGAATTCACAAAAAAAAAAAAAACGAAGTACAAGCTGGATACGAACTATCACAAAATAAGATAAATGGATAATGCACCTGAATTTTCTCTTTCAAAAGAAGGCGCACGCTCCCCTGCTGCTAAACGTTTGTGCATAGAGGCAGATTCCCGTAGAACAGGGCGGCCCCTCATTGCTGAAAAGAAGTCAATATTCCTGAAGAGCATCAACAATTAGAACACAAAAACACCAAAACTGCCTTCCATATGAGCTCAATTCCTAATTGGCACCCATAGTACATAACTTGGCACAAAAACTACAAACCAAAAATCAGAATTCAACCATCCACTACATCTTAATTCAACATTTAGCTACATATTCACTTCCCAAAGATTGATTGCACGTAAAAGGTTTAAAAAAAAAGCTTACTTTAAATTTTACCTGTAAATTATGATCTGCAACCAAATTTACAAAACAAGTTACCATAAAAAAAACATATATATGTTCTTATTTTTAGAAAAGCTTAAGGAGTTGAAGGATCAAAACATCCATTGACTCTTCCACTCTATCCGCTTCCATCCAAACATTTTTTAAGAAAAAAACACTAAAATTAGTCGGAAAATGCGCAGAGCCATCAACTTTGCCCGAAAAAATAGATCAAAAAATGATCCACACATCAAACGCAGACAAGCTGCACACCACACACTAAACATCAAAAGCATAAAACAAAAGCCTAAGCATGCATACATACAAACATACACATATACATCTTTATATCTGCATAGCTAGAAAAATACTTAATGTAGCAGAAAGAAACGGCGAAGAAGACGAACATGGCGGCGGTGGCGGCGTCGGCAGTGAACACGGCAGAGGTTCGACGTCGGAGGGTGACGACGCCGGGACTCGCCTCCGATCTGGAAGATTCGCGGCGTCTTTTTCGTGTTATATAGATCCTGTTACCAATGATTACTATTTTAAGATTTCTATGATCTGATTTTTTTATTCATTTTTCTGTTAAAATAACATATTATTTATCTACATCCTTTCCTATACGTACATTTAGCCACATTTATGTTATATAAGTAAATGATATCTTTTTTTAGTACATGGATCGACCATAAAAAGATTAAATAAAACTTCAATTGAACAAGCATGCTCTACTTTGCTCCAAATGAAAGCTTCATGGTTTGCTTAGAATGTGTTGGTTTCAAGGATTTATGTTATAGTATTTCGTAAGAGTATATATATTTATATACATACATACACATATATATATATATTATAGTGTTTTGTCACAGTATACATAGTTAGTTAAATTGAACTTTTTGCATTAATAGATGCCACACCAAGAAATAGACAATTTAATTGGCAAAAATAATGGTGAAGTCGCTGCTAATGGTGATTAGTAGGGAGAGATCTCGGCGTCATTAGACACGGTTAGCTGAGGGTATTTTCGGCTTTTCAGCCCAGTAGCGGTCGGTACCCATTCTTGTCGTTGATTATTTTTTTAAGCAATAAAAAACAATGGGAAAGATCTGGTTGTGTGGGCGACGCGTGTCCGACTTGTCACGGGGATTGAGGAAATTATTGGGCCCACCGAAGTACGTGGCAAGTTAAGAGTGCCCATGGTCTGTGGACCCACCCTAGGGTGAGGTGTCAAAATCGATCACCAAACGTGGCGGCAGTAATGGGTCAACAGTCAGCGCCCCTCGACTCGGGAGAAGCGTTGGATATGGACTCGTCCACTGTACGAGGTACGACCTTGGAGGCGACTTTTTTTAGTCCACTTTTTTGTCAAATTTTTATTTAATAAGTTTTTTTTTTAAGTTTAAAATTGTAAATAATAAATTTTCTGAATTTATAATTATAATATAATCGAGAATGATACTAATCACTAAACATACAAATATAGCCATCTATATATCTTTATTACAGAAAAATATCCTTACCACACAATTATTTTTGTAATCTAAAAACTCATATTATATATACCTGACACAAAATATCAATTAAAAATTTTCATTGTAATTTGGCATCTTAATTAACTTGTTTGACTTCACTTAAAAATAAATCCGCCTCCTTGAACAAAATGTACCACATCTCACCATTTAAAATTAATCAAGTGGCTGATATGTATGACACCCTATAACTTTACCCTGGCTTGTAATAACTTCACTTAATAGCTAGACAATTAATCGATGCATCAATAATTATCAGTTAACTAATGTTGATAGTATTTCTTTCCTGGGTCATGTATTTGTAAACTTGCAGATTTCATGTCATCGGATTATTGTTATAAAAACAATCAAGTGAGAGGGACAGAATTATTAGCATTTTTTGAGGACCTTATGTACATGAACTGCTGTGCATGCATAATTTATGCTCATGTATATATTAGTTGTACTTTTTATTTAGTTTAGTGTACATTTAGCAAATCCTTTGGTGTATATTTAGTAAATCCTATTGATTAAATCAAGATAGAATTGTCAAAATAAAAAAGTAATTTATTTGAAAATTGTTAAATTAATTTAATAAATTCTAAAATTTAATCATGTGTACATATATATTATCATTAAGTCCATAGGTGGGAAAATTTAGCCCGTTTAGGTTAGTTCACATGCCCCGTTTAGAATAAACTTAGGGTACGTATGGTTTGATAGATTATGAGAAAAAAAAAAGGAAAAGAGTTTTTAAAAAGGAAAGTAAAGAAAATTAAATTAGTCTTCCTCTCATTTTTATGCCATTCGTTAGAAAGAAAATAAAATTTATAAAGCATCATTCCCACTTTTTTTTATTTCTTATGATCACCATGCAGTAATCCAATCTTGGTCTCTCCACCCCTCCAATCTCCACAATGGCTCTCAAGTCTCACTAGTAGGCACAATTTGGGAACAAGACCACGTGAACATGTTTAACCCCACTTAGGTTAACCTACCGATTAATATTAAATAATTAGCTTCGCATTAACTCTTATTTTGTTTCAACAAACACCTTATTGGTGATATGAACTTTGTTCATATGTGACTACGTCCAACTTGTTCACCATAATTTTTTCCTTTGTTGTCTTACTTACTAACTTGTTTCCTTAATTAGACTTAACAAACCTATGTAAATGAATTCTTTAACAATTTATTTCCCGTAAAAAAAATATATTTTCTAGATCATATAATCTTATTATTTTTAATAGACCATGAGTTTGGTAAAGACTTGCCGTCGAAAAGAAATATCTTATCTATATACCTCGTTTAGGATTAATTTTCTGGTATATCTATCAACTTGTAAAAATCATGACTCTATGTGTAGAACTCCAATTGACAAAATTCTTTTTGCATTATAAAATTTAGGACGCATACTTTTTGCTCCTAAAATTTCAAAATGCTTGGACACAAATTCCAAGAGAAATGAATTTTTTAAGTTGAAATTTCCAATCTGTCCGATATTCTAAAAAAAGAAAAATTATCAGGTATTACACTCTACCCTCGTTAAAGAAAATTTTGTCCTAAAATTTGTGTCATATAATTTGCAACACTTTTTTCTTCGAATTATTTGAATGGTCGCCATGGAGCCACTTTTTGTAACACCCTGTTTCGGTTCACCCATAAATTGACCCAGAAACGTCACCAGCGACCAAATAGTTTGCTAATCTACTTGATTCAGTTAAGCTGGCCCATATCTACCATCAGCGTCTTAAGACGAAGATGCAAGATGCAGAGCGTGGATGAGATGTTCGAGTTCTAATGTTGTCCGACATGCATGTTATGATATGCAAACAAGTACATGAAGAAAACAAACAAACAAAAAGTTCGAAAGTTATATCTAGTTTTGAAAACGAAATGGACATAGTCTCCCCTAAAAATGCAATAGGGCTCACCCTATAAACGATAAATAATATATATTTATAGCAAATAAAAATTAGAAACCCAATCCAAACATGACATACTTTTCACATTCTAGTTATCCTTGCTCTGTAGCTTACCCTGTTCCTTGTTCATTCCAACTTTTTATTTTCATGTGTATGCATAGTATTTACACTAGTTCATAGAATAACATTCAAATTCATCATCTACACAATTCAATACATTATCAATCACAGTCGGCAGGTACATGTGTGCATAGTTTCATTGCTATTCCTCCACAGTTCTGACAGTGCTTAGTCTTTGCGATTCTCACCTACATATATATAAAAAAAACTATTAGTAACGAGTGTTACCGGTCCAGAAAATAACTAATATCAAATTGGCACACGAGAGCTAACTGAATAAAAACCTTATATACTTCTTCAAGAACTCTCACAAGGGCACTAATGGAAGCCATCACCCTTGAGCAATAACGTCCCCTTTCCATATCATTTTTTTCCATAAGATTCTCTCTCCTTGGCCATTTCATCTATCTTTTCGCGGTAAAATCCTTCTCTTGTATCTCAGCCCTCCACATACTCCGTATTACTCCTGGCCCTGAGTACAGAGGCCGAGTACTCTTAGGCATGCACCTTCGGTACCCTTTTCTGCCACAAGTCTAGACATGCGCTGCACAGCAGTACTCGTAAACCTCCACAATTCTCCGAGTTTGAAGAACTCAAAGATAGAGTTATTAGGATCCCTCGAGAATGGAGTGGATGCTCACCAGTTCCAGAGGCCACTTTGACTAGCCAACGCCCATTCGCGTAGCGTGGTCGTCGAATTTCCCTGATTACATATGTCACTAAAAAAGCAAAAACGGTATACGTAGGCCTGGGTAGGAAATTTAATATAATAGGTCCGAAGGCAACGTGTGGTGGATCTTATTTTCAAAAACATACTCGAGGGATCTCATCCTTGAGGGTTATTAATTTGGAAATACAATCGGCTAAATGGCCTGAGCTAAGTGGTATCCAATGAAACACCATTCAACTCGTCTTATAATCTGTAAAAATAAATCACAATAGAATAGAGCAATAAATCAAAGGTAAGTCCTAAACAGACCTGGTAGAAACTCCAAACGTATTCATACGCCTAGGCGGAGAGCTCCTACTCCGTACCTACACATTAATTCTAGAAGCTAATGCCCACTAACTAAATGATGCATCAACTTAACATTAATATCACATACAATGCAATCATTATCTAACAGCCAAACAATCATCAGTGTAGAAATAACTCTAACTCATCCTACTCATGCTAATTTTATTATATTTTTCTAAATTACGTTGTAGTCAGTTAGCATGCTCAAATTTACTTTACTTAATTAGATAACTAATAATCATTCACTATCAATCAAATCGTGTAAATCATCACTTCAACCATAATCAAACATTCATCACAATAATTATCAATCCTAGCATGTTTGCTAATAAATATCAATTTTAAATAATTAAATTAAATAAAATTCTATAACTAATCATCAGTCACATGACAATGGTGACAAGGTTGTGGTCGGCTCGAGTGAGGATTGGCAGGAAGAGAGAAGGAAAAAAAAAGAAGGAAGTTGGGTGAGAAGGATGAATAGTGACAGTGTCAGAAGTGTGGAATATATAGATGTCAAGTTAGAAAAACAAATGGTTAGGTGAAAAAAATGAACGGTCAATGAGAAAAATGAATAGTCAGTGAAAAAAATGAGTGATTGTCTCGTGATATAAAGTTTGACTCGACTCCAACTCGAGTAAAAAATAATACTAACTCGTAATAATTCTAAAAGTCCATAGAACAAGAAAACAAATTCCATAAAATACAATACACATCCATAACATGCTCTACAGCTAATAACCCACCCAAACTGCCCGTAAAGCGTCCTAATACGTTATTTGGCCTAAAAATAATTCTACGATTTAATTAAAATAAATAAAGAAAAATCTGGCATATTCTTATATATTCTGATAACTCATTCTGCTGCTGTCTTATTGGCGTTATCATCGTATGCTTGGGTACACATGACTCTCATGGTTCATGTCACAAGACCGGCCCTGGCTCGATACGTGTGTTTTGAAATTGATCCGACTGAAAATAACAGTCAAACCGACCAGTTCACTATAAAACCTTGACTCGAATAGCGGAGTTTACACTTTGGTATAAGAGTAATCTTACCTAAATGTTTCATAGAAACTCCCAATTCTATCAAAAATGGTGATTTAAATAACCATCTATGAAATATTTTGGCAATCATCCATGTCTTCACCACTAACTTCAACATGCATCTTATTTGAGGAGGAGAATTCACTCATTGAAAACCCATAACTAAAAATGGGAGTATATGTATCTAGCAGGGTCTTGAAGAAATATTTTTCTTATTCCATCAAAAGGATTCACTACTATCATCTAGTATTACCACAAATCCAATTTTTTCTTTGAACCATCTACACCAAGATAACTAAAAGGGACAAATATTTGTGGTAAATATTAGTTAAGATCCTATTAGTCTATCTTGTCAGGGATGTGGTACGCGTAGGTATTACAAACATGTAGATTTCTTATTCAATTTGAAATAAAAAACAAAGTGTTCGAGTTCTGATACCAACTTGTAACAACCTCAATTTTCTAACATGCATACTACCTAATCGGGGTCATTACAGGTGTCATCTCTAATGCACATATATAATATTTACTAATAATTACTGTAGAATAAACCTAAGGAGCTAGATCGACACTTGTATCCACATAAAATTGAAATTAAAAATCCATACTTACATATAAAACCATTGATTAACTCTCAGCATAAGTTTACTAAAATTGTCATCCTAAAACATGCAAAATAATAGATTAATAAACTCCTAATTGCCGAGAATCGTCCATCCTATTGCTCCTACAGATTTCTTACCTACATGCAAGCATGTCCACTCAGTACTAAATACAATAATGATCTCTAGAAATAAAGTAAGAAATAAGAAAAATAGTGATAAAACTGCACATTCTTCTTATAACAAACATCAGTCATAAACATAGCATATACTGAAACTTCATAACATGTCCTTGCATGTAACTGAATGTAACATAATTCATGTAGTAAGGTATAAAACTAACTTTATTCTAGTTAATTATTACCCATGTGACTAACTTATAAGTCTTGGTAAATTAATACACAACATATAATTAAAAAACATAAGGATCAAAATTTTACTATAGCTAAATTTTTGCAGCTTTAATTTATTTTAGAATATCATCCCTTATCCATCGTTTGAGACTTGAAAATATATTTACTTATGTCAGTCCTTTGAGGCTTATCTAGTTAAATGTAGTCTAACTCTTGACACTTAAATTGATGCTAATCTCTAAATTAACCCTATGAGCTATGG
Organism: Piper longum; assembly: GCA_032619315.1. NCBI lineage: Eukaryota > Viridiplantae > Streptophyta > Magnoliopsida > Piperales > Piperaceae > Piper > Piper longum. The sequence continues at coordinate 24,385 of JAVDBV010047677.1, forward strand.
AGATAATCCGAGGAGAACAAAACATATAATACTCTAAAACCAACCTTATGTGATATATAGAGAATTACAAGCAAAAACATCGCATAAAAAATTCACAACTCTTCCTTTAGAATTATGTGACTCTACCTTTGGAGTCTGGGTGGAGCTTAGTATTTCCACTTTGGAGTTCTTGACGACCAGTCGCCGCCAAAACCCATATAAACTTGACCCACATGTGTGAGGAATTACTAATTATTACTAGCGTTGTTAAGACTGTAGCTATAATCATTTGTTGGCCCTTGCCTAAGGGGAATGCACCGAGAGTATGACCTAGTATGTCTACTGGGTCATTTACTTGAACTGAGAAATCATAAAATATATTATTGAGTCTAAGTCCGGCTATTGATATCACTTGAAAAGATAATGATCTGATTACTAAGTCTTGGCTTTGCCCTTGCTTTGATTCTACTTGTAGAAAGCATAACATTTTATTAAGCACTATCATTACTTTGACTTAACACTTGAAAAGAACATAACTTTGTTTCTAAGCCTAAACGTTGTCATTGCTTTGACCTAACACACATGAAACCTGAAACCTAGTGTTTCAATTTTATCTTGTTTACATTTTTTGTGAAAAAATGGTTGTCAAGGAGTTTTTTACCATGATGAAAAATTGATTTTCTTTTTCTATAATTTTTTACAAACCAAACAAATAGAATACAAGAAAAGTACACTTTTCTCGTATATATTTTTTCTCTTTCTCACAATCCTAGAAAAAATATAATTTCAGCTATAAGTTTGCATGACAAGATATATTTGGGGGAGTAATGCTATGTGCACCATCAAAATTTCCCCCTTTTTTCCATCTTGAGTTTGATTGCTTATTTAATGAGTCATCTTGATCATGCTTACATAATTTGTAAAACCCAGTTTGTCGGTCTGGTATTTTATGCCTTGTTTGCTTGATTTTGTATTTGGCTCGATTTTAGTAGTGTGTGCTCGGTCCAGTACTACTAGGATCTTTTGCATGGTGTTGTGGGCTTGTGCATTGGGCATGTCCACCGTTGAGTCGGTTTGGTCAACCCCAATTAGCCAATGCGTGCGTTTTCCCTTGTTTTAGAGTAGCCTAGGGCCACGTGCCATGTTAATTGTGTCATATGTATTCGGGCGTACCTCTTAGCTCTAGTTGTGATTTAGAAGTCGCCTTGAGACCTTCTCTTTCTTTCCCTTTTTCTTTTTCATTTCCCTCTCTTCTTCCCAAGTTTTTGGCTCGGTGCAACGCTACACTGTGTGCGGTGCAAGGGTGCCTCAGAGGTGCCTTTGCACTAGCGCACACACATGCGTGCACCGCACAGTGAAAAGTAAGTTCGGGTGGGGTTTTAAGCCACCACTGCCGTCCTTTTACCCCATTTCTTCGCCCTAACTGCCCCTTGACAGCCACTTGTCTCCTCTCTAGGCCACTGTCCAGCCCTCCTAGCTCGTCCCTTGTTAAGCATTTAAAGTATATAATATTTACCCATATTTTTAATGTAATTTTGTAAATCATGGGTATAAATATTATTAATTAGGTGATATTTTTTGTTATATTCTAGTTAATTAATATTTAATGAGATATGCTTAATTTTGGTGTTTTAATGCAGAAAAAGATAAAACAAATTTAGCTTTTGGTCATGGCACTTGGCCCCACTCAATGACTACAAAGCTCAATGAAGAGGGAAGGACATAGTTGCATTTGAGTATGACGAGGTGGTGCAAACTTGATTGGACACCAAAATTAATTGGAATACATCGATTTGTGAACACTATTTTTTCAAATTCTTGTATCCCCTCTTCTATATAAAGGGGTGGTCATTTGTTGTTTAGATCATCAGATCTCATCATATCTCAACTCTTGGCTTAGAACTAGTTTTAGTTTTTGTAGTTCTTTTTTTTATAATAAAAAATAGTTTCTTCTTTATTGTGTTCTTTTCTTTTATTATGAAGTAATCTTTTTTTTCGTTCTAGAGAATAATGGAACTTAACATGGTTTAATTGAATTCATTTTAACGTCTTATTCTTTTATTCTATCGGATTGTTTGGGTTGTCATGTTCTTAATACTAAGAATAGATTGATCATCTATTTCTTAGATCATGAGGTTTAATTAGATTTATGGAGATATTAATTAAATTAGTCATTAATAATTCATCATACGACAAGTTTTTTGATTTGTTTGTCGTTGTAGTCGGGAGATACACAACACCGTATGTGATTGTAAGGCAAATCTTAATGCATTATTTTGTTGATTAATCAATTGTCACCGGGAGGTAAAAATTGAAGCAAAATAATAGAAGCATGAAGGAGCGGGAGCCACCATGTCGTATATAATCCTAAATCGACAATCCGAGCAAATAAAAGATAATAGTAGGATGTGATGAAGGTTAAATTTAGGTTAAGGGAAATTCGACTCTAGAACGAGTTTTATCATTTGAAATTCTCCTTTAATTTAATATTATTACTTAGAATTAGTTAAGTCATTTGCTATTGTTTTGTTCATCATTTTACTTTCTTTTGCCTTAATTAATTTAAGGAAATTCATCTCTTTGTGGGAACGATACTCGAACTCATCATTATATTACTTGTTTTGACCGTATATACTTGCATGTTATTGAAATTATTTGAACAAGTTTTTGGCGTCATTGCCGGAGAGATCAAATTTTCTTAGTTAATTTAGGATTAGAATTTTTAGTCTTTCTTTTTTTTATTGTTTGTTTTTAAAAATAAAAATAAAAAATAAAAATAGAAATAAAAATATACTATATTTGTTGTCTTTTGTTTAGGCACCGATTAGTGCGGTCACTATTGTTTTCTTATGATTAGAGATTGAAAAAACTTTCAGAAATTTGCGTGCCGCTGGAAGAAGCGCAAAAGAAGCAATAGAAGAAGAAGTCATGGACCCACAACAACAACAAATGCCTTCATTTCAACCGATTGTAGCAATAGCCAATGATGATAATAGGGCAATCCAAGATTGGGTTGTACCTCTTTGATGAGGATTACAACCTAGTATTATTGCACCACCAGTGGATGCGACCCACTTCGAGCTAAAACTAGTTTTATTTAATTTTTAGATGTGCTCAGTTAGGCCCTATTGGCCACGGACGTGTTGTCGTTGACCAGATTCTGGTTCATGCATAGTACCAATACATTACCATATGCTGTAGTTGCTGGTGGCCAATAGGGCCTAACTGAGCACATCTAAGATATGACAGAGCATTTGAAATTCTCCCCTTCCTCCTTTCCTTCTCTTCTTTCTTCCCCCCGTCGAGGTACGCCGCCCTTTCCCCCATACTCTTCTGTTTGGTTTGATTCATAATTGTTGCATGTAGAATCCTTGATTAGATCATGTAAATGGTTTGTTTATCATTTTAGCATGTTAATCATTTGTCATTGTATTGATTTATTGTTAAAAATGTGAGTTTTATTGATCTTTGATTGATTTTGTGGTTATTTTGCTAATCAATTTAATAAGATAGTCATGATAGCTTAAATCATAAAATCTATCGCCTAATCTGTCTAATAATGGTTGAAACAATATAAAGATTAAAACTTTGTAAATTTTGGAAAACGTGCGAGAAACTTCAGTTCGTGTGCCAAATTAGTAAATTAACTTATTAATTAAAATAAGGTCCCCTAATTGGTTGTAAAATTGGTTTTGGTGTCAAATCTTAAGCTAAATGATAATTTAATCTAATTATCCTAATGGGTTCAGGTGTTGGTTGACTCAACATCTCAAGTGGTTTTGCTAGAGTTTAACAATTTCCAGGATTCATCAGCTTTCAAATTTTGCCTTTCTGAAGTCGGTTCAAAAGAAGAATCTCAAGGGTTAAGTTTAATTAATTTAACTATCAATTTCAATTGATTTCATAATTTTATCAAGATCTCATTCGCGAATAGCGTGTTAGGATATCTCTATCAATCACCCTGAGTTTCCTCGGGTATTAGATATCTTACGTTAGAATTTAAGTTTGTGGGTTGAATCCCGAAACGTATTTCATAAAATATTGAAATCTCCTTTTCGACATCCATATTTGATTTATCTAAATTTTGTGTAATTTTTGGCACGTTCAACGTGTGATTGTGTTGTATGTGTGGAATGTTTGATTTTCTGTCCTTGTCATATCATTTGCCACATCTAGGACTGCTGCATATCATTATACGCATGCATCATACATAACTTGAGTAGTTGTCTGCATTTGTTAGGCCGTATGGAGTTGAACTTGTCGCGATAGGACGAGGAGTTGTTCTCAAGTCCATTAGGACTCTTCTCTTTGCTTGATTCTATGCTTGGTTCACATGTTTTGTTTTCACATCTGTAGGACGTAGCTAGTAGCACTTTATTGGATTCCACTACCCACGGGTTATTTTAATGATTTTTTGGATTAATAAAACTTGAGGTTGAGATCTCTTGATTAGTTTTTGAAAATACAAGATCCAGTTTAAAAGTCGCACTTTAACGCTATATAATTTGACCCTACTTAAACCTTATATTTATTCTACGATTTTGGATTTTTAGTGGATGTATGGTGGAAGGGAGCATCGTGTTGATCCAGGGGCTCGATCAATACCCACCTGTAATGCTTGATTAGTGGTTTATTGTGTTATGATTATCTATATACTCCCTGCTAGCGGTCTATCTCAATGATTTAGTATGTGTGTGTTCTCCATCAAGTATATTTGGCCCTTGCCATATCTTAGATGTGCTCGTTAGGCCCTATTGCCCACGGGCGTGTTGTCGTTGACTAGATTCTGGTTCATGCATAGTACCAATACATTACCGTTGAATATTCTAGTTCACGTGCGTGATTAGCTCAGTGATTATGATTAGGCCGTATTGGCCTTGTTGTGATTTAATTAAGTGTGTAGATAAGTTTTCTGATTTCTTTTCCGTTTATTTTTGTGGATAACTATTATATTCATTTGTCAATTTTATTGTTTGCTTATTAGTTATTTGGGACTTAGTGATACTTGTTGCTAACACATTTTGTATCATATGTAGGTGAGTGGTCATGGCGTTGGCTAGTATAGGTGCATGGATTGCGAGGAGGTTGGAGATGCTCGGTTGGGTTGTTTGTTGCTTTCGTGAGTGTATTACATTGTAATTTGGTTTTGGACTATCGATATATCCCTCCTTTCATTTCATGGAGGCTTGTGGATTTCATATGTGAACTTGTAAGGCCTTGGGCTGATTATGAAAATGTGAACTTGAAGTATTTGTACCTTATAGATCAATTACATAAATCATCATAAGCAGAACGAAAAGTAGAGATTAAGTCCTAAATACACCAAGTAGGAACTCCAAGCTGGGTCTCGTGCCTAGGCGGCGAGCTCCTACTCCACACCAACACATCAAAACTAAATGCTAACACCCAGTATGATGCATGACTAACACCCAGTATGATGCATGAAAGATACATCCAAGTGCATCTACTCATCATTTAAACATATGAGGTAGGCAACATCAACTATATCAAAATCTCAATCTAGGGCATCTAATCATGATTAGCACGCGATTACTAGTATTACATACTTCGATTATAAATATGTAACATATAATACATCTGATCATATTTACCCGGTAATATTTATCTAGGTATTCCATTTATACCACCTCATGACAATCACCCAACGTTAAGAAAAATTTGTATTCAACTCGTATAATCAATTCATCAAATATTTATTGACTTATATGTTTTAGTCCAATTCATCTTCATCATATTTTATGATAATAGTTTATTAATAATCAACCATAACATCCTTATTGACATCACAATAATCAAGTTATATGCAATTCTATCATTCCATCATCAACTTTCATTGCATCACGAATACATCATGCTAATTAATCACAAACCATGCCGTTAATTTTAAATTAAGTATACCTAGCATCGTTGGCGACGACTGACAAGTCGGATAGGGTTCAACAAGGACACAAGTTTTGACTCGACGCAAGGTCTTGCGTGAAGTCCCATAAGGAATGGCGATTGCCATCCAGTGACAACATCCTTAGCCGGCGGCAAGCTACTGTTGCCACGGCCAAAGGGCATGGGACGAAGGGGATGCTGGTATCCGGCAGTAACAGCAAGGATAGGAGGTTGGAGTGAGTCCACGATGATCTGAGCAAAAGCCGGCGACAATTGTTTTGGCAGCTCGCCAAAAAACCTGTTGGCAACAGCTGGAAGATCTGCTCGCTGAAAGAAAGAGAGGGATTCTGGGAGGAGTGGATGAGCTCAACCTCGGTCATGATAGGGAACGGAGAGCCCACCTCGGTCGGCCAATAATTGGTCGGCGGCGACGATGGGTCACCAGCGTTGGTTGAGCAAAGTTGAGGTGCACAGGAATACCCAATGAACTTTGGAAACAATGGTGTCTTTGGGTTGTCCACGAACGAAGATTCCGGTCAGATAGGTGCTGACGACGACGAGGGAGGGAAGCTGAGGTTTGTTCGGCAGTGATCAGATGCAGTGGCACGACAAGGCACCAAGCGCTCAGACTCAGGAAAAAAATACACACAGGAAAGTTTTGTAATTAAAACTTGACTACAAAATAATAATAAATAAATTTTAAAAAATATAAAATATAATATAATAAAACATCATAAAAATAAAATAATAGTGTCCTAACTAGAATGACATGTTCTGAGTCTACTAAACCACCAAAAATACTAACTAACGTGTCCTAACGCGATAAACAGTCTAAATCAAATTCTACAGTCTACTATATATAAAATAAAAAAAACTAGACATACTCTCATATACTTTAATAACTCATTTTCCTACTGTGTTATTGACGTTATCATCATATAATCGGGTACAAATGACCCTCATGGTTCATACACGCAGTCGGCATCAGTTTAGTGCATGAGTTCTGAAACTGACTTGACTCGAATCGACAGTTGAACCAACTAGTTCAAGAGTATAAAATTCTGACTCGAATTACGGGTTTTACCTGAAATGATGCTTCAGAGTCCACCGACCAACTTGAACTATGAGTGACACCGCTTGTAACACCCAAATTTCGGTTCACTTAAGAACCGGATCAGAAATGTTACGATCGAGTCGAGACATGTTTAATATTAGTAGTCAGTGAGACTCGATCAATAAAATAGATCGAAATAACCCTCTTGGTGTCATGAGAATGGAAGACATTGTTAAATAAATAACAAAATACATCAAATATAAATAAATACAAGAAAGAAAATCATATGTTGAGCTCAAGTGTGTGTAGGATTTATCTGTCCTTCCGCCGAAGTC
>JAVDBV010047678.1:0-39971 GCA_032619315.1 Piper longum
ACAATGAGTGTCGCCGGTGCCCATTGCCAAAAAACAGCAACGGCAGGGAGTCAGGCATCGGTGCCAATCCCAATCAATGGCCTGGGTGATGGGGAACATGGTGGTAGTGGCGACTGATGGAGTTTGGTCATTGGTTGACTAGAAAATGGCCACGAAGAGGAGGTGTCATTGTCATTTGCGGGTTAGGTGGAGTCGCCAGTGATAATTCTAGCAACGACGATCTGTGGGGCTAAGCTCAATTGGCCAGTCGTTGAGTGAAGAATGTGTTTGGGGGTGATGACGGATAGTGCCTGGCTAGAGACCGGCCAGAAAATGGCTGAAATATGATAAAAATGTCGTCGGGAATGTGGGAATCACCAATGGAGGTCAAGGATGATCTCAAAAATCTCGGCGCCTATAACGGTAAGCTATCTGGTGGTCAGCCTCACCGAACGAGGCTTGTTGGCGTTGAAAAATGCCTCGAAAGTGGCGGCGGAGAAAATTCGGCAAACAAATCTCCATCGACGGCATCAACTACGGTGGCAAAGGTGATGGTGGAGGATCATGGTTAATAGTCGACCACGAGGCGGTCACAGTAGCTGTGATCCAATGCCTGGAGCGTGCCCAAAGACTCGCCGGTGGCTAACCAAAGTGGCGGCAGCGATGAGGGTAAAATTCTCAAAATAATGGAAGAGGAGAGCTATGGTGTATTTTTAATAGACTATCTAGATCTTGCCACGTGGTAAGATTGGGTCGTTTGACAATTCATGGGTCTAGTGGCCTCCACATAGGGTATATACAATATATATGGTTGGAGATCTTGGATTGATGCTGACAAACGTCAAAACTAATTCGAGGCCTAATAGTGACTCCATAGACGAAAATCGAGGGAAGAAAGCTAAATGAGCCTCAAAACTTTGAACTCAATTGGATTAAGATCTGAGACTTAAATCAAGCTGAGCACATAGGGGTAGCCTCATAGTCCAAAATCCCTAAGATGCATGTAAATGAGATATTATGAGAAACACAAAGCATTGCAACGACCAAAATCTAGCCCTAAAACCGTGTGCTTACACAAACAAGACCCTACATACCTCAAGTATACACTAATAACTCATGCTCTGCTATAGCATAATTTAAGTTATCATATGTATATGGGGCATACCCAATCTCCATAACATGCTCATACAGCCATATGGACTCATACTCATGATATGAAGTTGAACTAACTCGAAACAACTTGAGACTAACCCGAACCGGGCAAGGCACAAATGAATAAAACCCTAACCCAAAGTTAGGGTTTTATACTTTAGGTTGTGTCCCTATAACAACATATTAAAATTTTAGAGTATTTGGCTCAATAGATCTTGCATTAAAATTTTCCCAATCTCAACAGGTCTACCCAGCTCCAGAAATGACTAAGCCAATACCTCTCATTTTCAAGTCCACTTACGCCTAAATACTTGGAGTTTGGACTTCAAATCTTACTAGACTCAAGAACATAGTTTTGGCTAGCACTACCCACATACCCAATTCCATTTAAAGTCTCTAAGCCCATGGATGACACTTAGTAAAATTTATGCACAGTCTAGGCACATTGTTCCCACCACCATACCCTGACCTTAGTGGGCCTTGTTTACTATGCTGGCCCATGGGCTATCACTTGATAATTTTTACGCCAACCTCTTATAGTTTTAGGGACCACTAGTCTAAATGTGAGTCCATTTAAACACTATTTGACCCGTCCCAAAAATCATTTGGTAAAGCCAGTTTGACAAAACCCTAGGTATAAGACTCTTCACTAAGGGTACTTGCAACATCAAACACTAATTAAGGTTACCTAATGAGGTTAAAAACTACACTAAATAAGATAATTAAAGTAAGTACATTTTTTTGAGTCGTGTATGTGTGGAGGCGTTTTCTCATTTTTGTGTTAATGCAATCTGATCATGATTCGGGTTTCATCTCTTTACTAGGGTATGCGAAATGTGCTTGTTGAGTATGGATGAGGAGCTCGACTCATCTAGGTCTATAGAACTCTTCTGCTTCATCTCTATTTGGCTCCATGAGTGACATTTTCACCAAATTTTAGATATAGGATAGCATCGGTAGCATTTTATCAGATCCTTCTGATACTAGGATATTTAGTCAAAATTTTCATAGTTTAAACAAAATTTCAAGGATGAGAACCCATGATAGTTTTTGAACTAGAAGATCTAGCAAACTTATGATTTAAGCCCCTACCTAATCCTACTATATAAGTATACACAAATTTTTATGATTTTCACAAGTATGAGAGTGAGTGGTATAAGTATATATGAGTTGCATTACTCCTTTTTACCATAAAGTAGTGCAATATAAATGCGAATGTAGTGCATTCTGGAATTGTGTCACTATTACTGCTCCAAGCCACATGAGTACCGTGACAGGTGATATATGAAGGATGTGAGGGCTTAAACATGAGTATCTATGTATAGTATGAAGTTGTTGAGTGATCCATTATGTTTTATGATATTCAACCATATTGATCCAAACTTTCTACCTTGTAACGTATTCTGAAAGTTTTATAAATTCTCATGAATATTAAGATACTTATATGTTAGTATTTTTTATCAGTAGTTATTTTTGGACTACTAATCAAACTTGTTTAAATACTGACTATTTTCCTATATGTATGTAGGCATGTGATCATGTCTGCGACGAATAGATGTGTACATATCAAGAGGCTCATGGCAGGGGATGGTACCATGTGTATGTAGTATGTTGAGTGTTGTATGAGATCTCGTTTATTGGTTATGTGACTTATGTATTTTAGGATTTTGAGAGCTACAGGTAACGTGATTTATATATTATGTTGTGGGTGGGTGCGCTAAATCTTGAATGTTTTGATGGCATGTTGTGTATGATGTGTACATTGTTGGTTTATTTTATTATTGTTATGCAAGGTGTTAACTTTGGGTCACTCTAAAGGTCGTTTGCTGGGTACTTAAGCCTTATTGTCTTGGAACATGACGAAGAGCAAGTAAGGTAAGAGAAAGATATTTGGATGTAGCTGTATGTGTGTGTGTGTGTGTGTGTGACAGAGGAATGTGGACTGAAGGAGCTTAATGTTCACACCACTTGAAGGGTCTACGTGAAGACCAAGTGTTAGGGTATGATGCCTTGACACATGGCGATATCCTGTGTATTTAATTTCTGTTTGCGGAGTATGTAGAATAGGTAATCATAACCCAATGTTTACTTCACTGCAAGATCAACATCATCTAAGAATAAATTACCTTATTCAATGGTTGAAACTAAGTATAAGAATTGGATCATGCATCTGCATTATAAAAAGTGTAACCTCTGACCTGCATTGGAGGTTTCCTTTGTGGAACTTGGAGTGATCATTTCATTTGTAAAGTCATCTTCTTAGTTGCAAAGGAGGTACTGCTTCTCTTGTGACTCAGAGCACTTATATTAGAAGTATTAAGAGTATGAGCCTTCTTACGGTAATATGATCAGCATGCATTGTGTATGTAAGCCCTATAAGGTTACCGTCTCAAGCCTCCTTGAGGGTTGAGATCCACTTTATAAAGTTTATACGCTGGTAGACTAAGGAATAGCTTTCCAAATTATAACGTCAATATTCAGCCCATTCTTCGGACCGAATTGGTGTTACAAAGGGCGACTTTAAATAATGCAAATGATCACTTCAAGCTACATGAAGGCAACACCCCTAATGTAACTAAGAGGTTGAGCTTCAAAGCATGCATATGCATTGTCCAATTTTTATACTTAATTATAACCTTGAAGTTAGGTATACTTATTCTTATGATGATGTTGAACTTAACTCGCATAACATAAGGGTCATGGTTACCTATTCCATACACCAACGAATGGAAATTTAACAGACATGCATAGACCCATCATCGAGTGTTAGGGCATCATACACTAACACCCAGTCTTCATATGGGCTCTTCATGCTATATGAACCGTAATCTCCTCTAGCCCACGTTACAATAATACACACACATCTGCAACCAAATAGGTTTAGCATACCTTGTATGCTCCTCGTCTTGTTATTGGACTTTGAGGCTTACATGCCATGTAGACGATTTTTAGAGTACTCCAAAGTTATTACCCTACTTGGCGATAATAATATTAATACGACAATGATAAGGCACAGAATCATACTTAACACATCCATATGCATCATAGCAAGGTCTAAGGCACCAGCCCATATTACAATACAGCATGATGTCCCATAGTTCCCAATAATACATAACTCTCAAATAAATAACATATTTTCCCAAAATACATAAGTAAAAACATGACAATTCATACACACAGTACCATCTCCCACCATGAGCCTCTTGATTTGTCCACCTACACTTGCCACTAACATGTGTACTTATACAAAATCAATCAGTAATCATTTGATTACCGATCCGAAAATAACTACAGATACATAATGCTGGTAAATGAGTATCTTATTAGCCACAAAAAATCATAAAACTTCATAATCCATCACAAGGCGGTTAGCTGAGGTTTATAAAGCTGAACATCGTACAATAAATGCATTAGAAAACTCAACTGCTTCATACTTACATACATACATATATGCGCTTACGCCCCTACATCCTCTATTTATCATCCGCCTAGGTATTTCAGTGGCTTAGAATAATGTTAGGTTAGTGCCACAATTTCTGAAAATGTGCTACCTTACTTACATTGCACTACTTTAAATTTTAAAAGAGTACTAGTACAATTCATTCAACCCGTACCATTCACTCTCTTATTTGTAAAATCTATAAAACCATGCATATTTATGTAATAGGCTTAGGGAAGGACTTATATAATAAATTTTTGGAGTTTATCATTCAAAAACTAACAAGGGATCTCATCCTAATAGTTTAATTAAACAATGGAAACTTAGATAAGTGGTTTGACATTGGAAAGATTTGATAAAACGTCACTGGCGCTATCCTACATTTAAAGCATGATTAAACTCGACACTCAAGGAGCCAAACAAAGGTGAAGTAGAAGAGTCCTACAAACATGAATGAGTCGAACTCCATGTCCTAACTTGACGAGCTTGCTCTGTGTAACCTAGCAAGGAGATGAAATCCGAATCAACCTCAGATCACATCGGCACATAAAACAAGGTAAGGCCTCAACACATACACAACACAAAAAAACATAATTAATTTACTTGTTTGTTTAATGAAGTGTCAATCCTCATTAGGTAATCTTAATTAGAGTTTAGGGTTACAAGTATACTTAGTGGGAAATGTCCAATACTTTGGGTTTTGTCATCAGGCTAAACCAATTTGTTTTTGGATGGCCAAGTGGTGTCCAAATAGGTTGAAATTTGGACCAGTGGCCCTGAAACTCTAAGGGTTAGGTGTAAATTTTATCAAATGTTGGCTCATGAGTCAACATGAACAAAACCCACTAAATTTGTGCTAAGATATTGGGAATAGTGTTCTTGGGCCACACACCAAACTCACTAAGTGTAGTTCATAGGCTTGGAGACTCTAAATAGGACTGGGTAAATTCTGAGGGTTAGCCAACACTGTGAGCTTGGATCTTGTAAAATTTTAAGTCCAAACACGAAGTATTTGGACCTAAGCAGACTCGAAAAAGGGAGGCATTGGCTAGTTCATTTCTTGAGCTAGTTGGACCTACTAGGTTAGGGAAAATCATAGTGCAAGATCTACTGAGTTAAAGGCTCCCAAATTTTTAGGAGATATTACTAGGACACATAATAAGGGATTCTGAAGCTGAGCTAGGGGACTAGGGTATCACCCCGCATTCCTGTACACTCCAAAAACCCAATTAACTAACAACATAAATGATTTTTAATTGTTACCAAAATTTACTAGTTTCCATTATACACTTAGTGATTCCAACCATAATTTTTATAGATTTTATTAACACCTTTTAATAGGCTCACTGTGAAGCACAATCTCAGAACATGGCAAAGCACTTCAACAGAACAACAAACACACAATGCATTTAGGGTTCTGTTCTTGCCCTTAATGAAGTATGGTATTTTAGCATGATGTAGCTAACATCTTGAGAAACAATCATGCAAAAGATGACATTTAAAGACATCCTACAACATAGTGTAAAAATTGAGGAAAAGACGGCTAGGTCATTGATACCATGAAAGCTGTCATCTTTGGCCAAGTTTGTCACTTGTTCATTCTCATACATGCATAATAATACAAAACTATCAACACAAAATATGGACATCTGTCTCTTATGAAGCTAACAAGAAATGAATCATACAAATTAGAGATATACAACATGAGATTTGAATTTACACCAAAATAGTGCATATATAAGAATACAGATCTTACAAAACTCATAACTATTTTCATACGTATGAAAATGACGCGATTCCAAAGTTGACCTACTCCTAACAACTAGATCAGATCTAAATGAAAAATATATAATAAAAATCCAAAAACCGTCATGAAATCATGCAACAAATGCAAAACACGTGCAAAAGGGAGGAAACGGGTCCAAGGGGAGGTCTCTTAGGGCCTCTTACTTGAAGACCTATGACCCAAGGAGGTTGGCTGTGCTTGGAGAGGGCTTAGAGGAGCTATGGAGGATTGGGGAAGAAGGGGAAAAGAGGGGAGAAGACGCTAGGGTCGGAGTGAAGGCCCTAAGAGGTGAAAAGTGATGGAGCATTTATAGAAGGGAAAACATTGTTGGCACAAAGGTTCTAGCCCAATGCAAAGACACTGGCTTCTGCCGAATCAGACCATAGAAAGCTGACCTAATTAGGCATGCGGGTCTGCTTAACCGAACCACACGTAAAGTCTAGTCAACTTTTTGGCACAAGGGCGCTGTCCTGGTGCAAGGGCGGGCACCAGGACCAAAACCATTTTTCCATGATTTTCTAGTGCAAAAGCACTAGCTTGGTGCAAAGGTGCTAGGACCAGAATCCTAATTTCAAGATTTTCTGGTGTATGGGCGTTGGGATGGCATCTTTCCGCTAGAGATCCTCGTGAGCCATGTTGCAGGTTCAGTAGAGTCTAGGATCATCCGAAAATGGTTTCAAACACACAACAAGCAACCTAGACTTGTGAGGGACCCCGTCCTAAACCTAAATATACTCGACTCAATTAAAACAAAAAATAAGATCTGAGATTACTTAGTTTCCAGTTGGGCGGCACCGAGCACCATGGCTTATCAAGGTTCTGGCACGCACATACATGCCATACACAAACTCACGATGAAAAGTGTCGAACAAGACAACCGGTTTGGGTCAAAACCTAACCGACACAAAAACCATTAGACAGAAAGCTCTGAGTTTTACATGAGCATTCACTTGCTCAAGTTTTGTTTGTGTTTAATTAAATTTCAAATTGAGTGAAGCCGAATATTTTAATGGTTCTTTTGAGTTTAAAGTCATTTTTATGTTAAAATCCTTTAATTCACAAGCAAAACGTTAAATTTTAAAATAAATAAAATTTTGATACATTTACACTCTTTCAAGCCAAATGGAGGGCATATTTCACACGTGAAATTACCGGGCTTGATTATTGCTCTATAAATAGTAAATCTTCAACACTTGGTAGTAATTAGTACTAAGTATTCATTAATAAGTAACTTATAACCACTATATGTGTCAATTAGTTGGAAATAACTAATTATTAACCAAACAACTAGTGTCTATGACTATCACGACCACTATATATTAGTAGTTTAGTATTAGTAAACTTGATAAGTTATATGTATTATATTTTGCATTAGAAAAAAGTAACTTAGAAAAAACATTAACTACTATCAAACTACCTAAATAATTGGCAATATTAAATACGGGTGATACTTTTATGTAAATAAAGTTGATGGTATAAAAATTAATAATTTATATGAACAAATTGATATTAAATATATTATTTGAACCGAGTTGAACAAAATATTCTATCAAACTTGAACATATTAAATTCGAATTTTAAACTGAATCGAATACTTCTTAGTTCAAGCTTTGTTTGCATTCCAATAACCTATATTCATTTCAAATTAAAATATTTTTTACCTCCACACGATCAACCCCAAAATTAGCTTCCTTTCAACCCCCTCGCCCCCCCCCCCCCCAAAAAAAAAAAAAACTTGGTTTGGTTACACCCCCAGAGACTGGAGTTCCTATAAAACCTCCGCGGAGCCTTTCCTTCTTCCCATTCCCCAATCGAGCTTTGAATTCACCAAAAGGTACTTCCTTAACTCCCTTTTCCTACTCTTCTAGCTCTCTCCGAAATAGAAATGTGCTTGGTGTAAACTTTGTTTGATTTCATGGTTGAAATAAAGGGGATTTGATACTAAAAGGTGTTAAGCCAATGGGCTCCCAAAAGAGACTTTTAACAAGTTTCACAGGCCCATATTAATCCTAAAACTATCTAAAGAAATAAAGTTTTATCATTAGCCTATATACAAGATACTAATATCATACACGACCGATGTAGGATAATCCTAACAACTCTCTTTCACATATTGGGCAAACCTAAAACTATCATTGTCTGGCAAACTCCTCTTAAATCATCAGGTAAAACCCACAAAGAAGACTTCCACAATTGGCATACGCAAATCCCTTTAAATCATCAGGCAAAACCCACGAATGAGACTTCCACAATCAGCGTAGGTAAATATTAAAGCCGATTAATGAGACTTTTATAATTGGCGTAGTCAAACACCAAAGTCCGTTCTGATACTACTGTTAGGCCCTATAGGCCCACAAAAAAGACTTGTAATTGGTTTCGCGAGTCTTTCTTACTTCAAAAATTAACTCAAAAAATAAAATTTTTCTATTAGCCTATATAAAAGATACCGGCATCATACACAACCAACATTAGATATATCCAACAAAAAATAAGCTGATTTGGTTGGAAGATGGTGGCAAGAACGGAATGGCTTTTGATTTAGGAAATAATAAATGGTTCAATTTTGATTTTGTATGGCAGGTAAGGGGTGTTGATGAACCAGACTTAAGGGATTAGATAAAAATTATATTTTAAAATATTTTAAATAGTTTATTATTATTATTATTTATTTTTATATTAATAAATTATATTATTTACATCACTTTATTTAATGAGTCTGGGCACGGATGTTATACATGAATATGATAAATAAGATAGATGTAATTTTTAAACTCCGATAGGATATTCGAATTCAAATTGGATGCCGTCGTAGGATACATATCAGATCCGAACCGATCCCAACCTACGAAATGCACATAAAATTTTGTTTTCGTTTGTTTTCTATTACAGGCCATGAACATGCCTTGCATCCTCCATGTTTGTGGGAATGCTTGTTTGAATTGACTAGCACTAGCACTCCCAGCTTAATGGCTGTCTACTTTGACACCAGCAATGTCAGGAGTAGGACGTCTCTTCTTTGCTTGAATGAAGCTTCTTATTATGCTCAGATTCTTAGCTTCCTTTCAGCTTCGGTCAGCTTCAATTATCCTGGTGATGGAAAGGTTGCATTAGTTTCTTGTTGTGGTCGCGCGAGTGGGCAGACCAAGAAGGTGGAGGTGAGAAAGGGTGGCTGGAAGGCACTTTTCAGCCAAGGGAGGGATGAGGATAAGAGGCACCTTGTGTGCCTGGGGGTGGAGTTTTTATGCAGGATGAGGATGCTAACTTACCTGGGTATTATAAGAGAAGAGGCTTGGTGAAGTAGGAGGAGGAAATGTTTGATGGGTTCATGTCTGATGTTGAGGATGAAAGTGAAGTGGAGGGTGATGAAGGAGGTGTTTATGATTCTTTAGACTCTGAAGATGTGGAGTTTGGGAGAATGAAGTAGATGAGTTCAACGAGAAAATGGTTGTTGTTGAAGAAGAAAAAGATAATCTCTTGGTGAAAAAGCTTGATCTTGACTGGGAAATCGACAGTGAGGGTGATAAGGAGGAGGTGTTGGATACGGTAATATCACTGAAGAAGTTCTAAACAAAAACAAGAAGAGTGAGAAGAAAAGAAGAGCGAGGATGGCTCAAGTGGAAAAGGATGAAGTAACAGTTTGTGCTTGTTGCCATTTCTTAAGGAATTATTGCCAAGTGAAAAAACAAGCCATTGAAAATTTGATTCCTGATTTTGATTTTGATAGGTTGTTTGCCTCTCGGTTTATGAAATCAACTAGTAGTTCTTGCAATGTGTTAGTTATGGTTGTGGATTGTGTTGATGTTCATGGTTCTTTTCCAAAAAAAGCTGCCAAGTCATTGTTTAAAGCATTGGAAGGGGATAAGAAAGGTGCAAAGATGACAAAACTGCCTAAGCTTATTTTGGTTGGGACCAAGGTTGATCTTCTTCCTTCTCAAATATCTCCAGCTAGGTTAGAAAAATGGGTTCGAAGTGGAGCTAAAGGCTGGAGGTGCACCAAAGCTAAGTGGAGTTTTTCTGGTTAGTACACGAAAAGATGTGGGAATGAGGAACTTACTGGCTTTTATAAAAAGACTGCTGGTCCTCAGATGGAATGTATGGGTGATTGGTGCGCAAAATGCCGGCAAGTCTACGCTGATTAATGCCATGGCTAAGAAAGGTGTAAAAAATGACAAGGCCTACTGAAGCAGCTGTTCCTGGAACAACACTTGGAATCTTGAGAATTAAGGGAATCTTACCGGCAAATGCAAAATTGTATGAAACACCTGGTCTTCTCCACCCGTATCTTATGTTCCTGAGGTTGAATAGAGACGCAAGGAGCTTCAGCCTCGGGCTTACAGGATAAAGGCAAGGCGTTGTGAATGATGATGATGCTCCTGCCCTTGAATATTGCCCGTTTCTAAACTTCAATTTGGTAGCTTGGTTGCTGAGTTTTATATGCCTTTATCTAGGCCGGACGGCCGGACAGACTGTTCATGTTGGTGCCCTAGTGAGACTGGATTCAGCTCAAGCATCAGTGCAAACCATTTTTGTTACTGTTTGGGCATCCCCAAGCGCATCACTTCATCTAGGAATGATAGAAAATGCAGATGAAATCAGGCAAAAGCATGGAAGTGTCAGGTTGCAGGTGAATATTTCAACTTCCATTTCATGATAGTATTATTGCAGGGGTGTTATCATTTGCTAAAGATATTTCAGCTTTCAACTCTCTCTTTCTATAGGCCTCAAATCTTCTAGCTATAGCGGTTTAAGTTTCTGGGTATTTTAGTCAGGCATAAAGTTCTTGGCTTTGACATCTTTGTGATTTGTGGCCAATCTTAATCAATATCTGGTCACAACTAAACCAAAAGTTTGCTTAGAACTGAGATTTAATCTTTGTTTTGCACTAGGGGAATATGATTTCAAGCACTTGGATCAGTCATAGCTTTGAGTTGAGTACATGGCAAAACTCGACTCCTCTCAGCATGCTGTCAATCCTCACCAAAATGGCATTACATATACGTTTAATTTTTTAGGATGAAACATGAGACCATGTAATTATTCTCAACTATAATAGTGTTTTCTCTGCAGCCCCCCATTGGAGAAGATCGGATCCATGAATTGGGGAAGTGGAAACAGAAAGAATTCAAAGTCTCTGGAGCAAGCTGGGATGTGAACAATGTAGACCTTGCAGTAGCTGGGCTTGGGTGGTTTTCTATTGGTTTAAAAGGAGAGGCAACACTTATACTTTGGACAGTTGAAGGAGTTGAAATAACCACTAGGGAACCATTAGTTCTTGATCGAGCACAATTCCTTGAAAGGTCTGGCTTCTTCCTTCCACAGTCCATATCTGAAGCCATTGGAAATCAAAGTAAAGAATCAAAGGAGAAACTAAAGAAGAATGATGTTCTTTCAGAGGTAATTTGCTGAAATAGGATAACGTGTTACAAAAGTCCAAATCCGGTTGCTGTCTGCCCGAAACTTTGTTGTCCGTAAAACACTCCTCGGGAGCTAAACAGTTGTCAACAGGATTGAAACCTTATTTCTGTGACAAATTGCATTCGTTACGACAATGTCATTTTTGACGTTGTATAAATGTAAAAACTGCTTATTTTATGATCCACAAAGAGTTATTCCCATACAGCTTGCAATTTTGTTTGCAACGCAAGTGTGGCGTCTTGCACAGTTCCAGTTAATGAGTGAGACAGTGGAAGATTGAATCCCCCTTGCTCTCACACGATTGCTGAGTTAAAGATTGTTAGAGAATAACCTGAATCCTTGAAACATAACAGTGGTGATTAACACATGTGGAAGCAAAGCCTTCTTAACAGAGGTCCTCCAAAACAAGGTGTTCATTTGTGACTCTGTTTAACCTATATAAATGAATCCTCTTGCTCGCACAAACATCATTAGATCATAAAAACATCAAAATAAAAATGAAGTTGCACACTCAGACGTCTCCAATAATATTTTGATTTTTTCTAAAAATGTTATTTTTGTCAACAAAAGTTAAAACAAGAAATGTAAATTTCAATTTTGCCATGCAAAAGAGTCTTAAATTACTATTACTGCCTTCTCCCTCTTCCTTTCTTTGATGCCAATGCATCCGTCTGCTCCTTCCCTGTAACTTCTGATATATCAGCTGGGAAAGCAACGGAGCAAACGCAAATTGGCATTCAGCAATTTATGTGACCAATTATTTCAATTAAACAAACTTGCCCTAAAGTGGTAGAGAGAAGATACCCTACCTTCTGGCCCTCGAGTCATAAGAGTGAAAAATATATTATTCAGTCTCTCCATTTTCTTTGCCTCTTGGGCTTGGTCGGTTTTGAATTTGATGCACTGTAAAGAAAGCCACACACAACTTACATTATGCGAAAATCACAAAAGATGGCGTGGAATTCAAAACTATTCCACATGCAATGACTGCTTCATGTAACCACCAAATACTAAATTGCTACCAACTCTTTTTGTAAAAGATTTTTATCACATAGCATCTTAATACTTAAGAAAGGAATCGCTTCTAGCACCTCAATATGCTACTTTCACAAGTTTTGTGAAACAGTAGTATGCCAAATAATTTTGGCAGAACAACAAAGGACAAGTCCTAAGAAGAGAAACACATTGTGCCACTCTATGCAAATTAAAAGCCGGCTTCAGCATTACTTTTGAAGTCTTAGATCTGTTAATTGTGATTAGAACAGAGACACATCATGTTTTGAATATAACCTATACGAACCAACTAAGATTTTTTAAGTCATTCATGATCAAACCAGGTTTGACTTTAAACCCAGGCTTGAAAAGACCTTGTACTCATGTCCCACACTGGAAATCAGCTGAAAATTACAATGCCATCAGGACTTCCATTTGTAAGCCAATGTCGTAAACTAAATTTCCCATTACAAACAACCATACCACACACCATACCAACACAAAATAAAATGGCATTCCTCAAGACATATTCAATATCTGTAAAAGACCTAAATACCTAATACATGAAGACGTGGCACTGAAAAGATACAGCACACTGGAAGGAAACAAATTGGAAAAGGCAAGGAAAGTATGATTTACTTTATTATTTTGAAAGACGATTAACATGATTACCAGAGCTGCATGCATGTATATCAAAAAGACATTAAATTTTCAACAATCATTCATTATTCAAAACACAACTATTAAGACCCAACAATGCAGGAAAATGAAAAGGAAAAAAGCTATAATTTTTTACATTGTGCCCATAAAATATCATAAAAATGGAATGCCACTACTATATATGCATCCATACAATGTCAATACACATCAGCCATCATGAGAAGGGGAAACATAAACAGCATATGCACTTCCATGATGATATTAAATTTCAACACATAGACAAGAAGTTCCGCGTTTTATTTTATGAGTCTAAGATAAGCTAGCCATAATTTATATTAGCTAGATATGGGCGACATGAGAAGATTATTCATATTAATTACGACAAACACAATTCAAATACTGTTATTCAACGTGAAAAATGGCAGATTACTCAAATCAACCATGACAAACACATTTCAAACATTGTTATTCAACACGAAAAATGGCATAAATAAAGATATGATTTTCAAATAATCTTCAGAAAAAAAAAATTGACATGTCAACTAATTGTAAGACCGAAGCTAGGGGATGTTCATGAAACAATGATACACTCAAATGAAAAACTTAAGAATAATATTACTAGTTCATTCAGCCTCACAAAATAATTTTAACACATGGACGAGAATATCACTACAACACTTGGAGAACTTTTTCCAAGTCATACTGTAAAGTTTTTGTCCAACACTCTATGTTAGTAGAATATCAAACTTCAACATATCTGCTCAAACTTTTGGGCAGCTATGAGCAACATGAGAAGACTATTCGGGTAAAGCATAGTATAAAAAGCTCATTTTTGACATTGTCTTCAACACGTATACAAAGACAGACATAGGGAAAAAACATATAAAAAAAGCACAACAGCCGTCCTACAATATGCTCGAAGAAAGAAGAACAATAGCAACATCTCAATTAACTAAACAGTACTTTAGATCAGGCAGCCCAACCATGCACAGTGATTTATCACAATGACAAAACCCAATTGCAAAAATGCATCTAACCAAAAGAAGAAAAAAAAAAGAGTAAAGAAAAAGAATACCTCACGATTATCGGTCACCTTAAGAACCAGCTTCCCATCACAATTCCGGTACTTGGTCACATAGCGAGTCTACCATCCACACATTCCAAAACCCATAAAAAAACACAATCTTTTCTATTAAGATCAGATAAAAAAAGAGATATTAACACATACGGATTGAGGATCCGCACGAAAGAGCTGAACGGATCGATCAACGAACTCATCCCATGATTCAATGTACACCATCTCCGATCAGTGCAAAAGTGGTCTGCCGCTGCCCAACAAGAAAAGTACAAGTAAAATTAATGGCTGATGAGCAATAACGCAAAATTTAAAGCTGTGGGCAGCTTAACGTACCAGATTGCACCAAAGTAGTAAAGCATCTATAAAATCACAGTACTCTCAATATTATAATAGGCATATCGTTTCCAAACAAACAATCCAATATCGGCAAAATAAAATAATCGCCTCCACCATATAATTGGGAACTAATCAAACAACTTTTTCAGAAAAAATAATGTAAGCTCCAGAACACCATAATAACAACTTGTTTTATTTTTTATTTATATTTAAAAAAAACAATCTTTATACAATTCCTTGTCAAGCCAAGTGTCCACCCAAGTCGGAGACGATGTAACACCACCACCGACGATATGGGAAATGAAGGGAAGAAAAGGAAGGGGGAGTAGAAAAGCTTAGCTTACCTTACCTACCGTGAAAAGGAAAGATGAGATGCCAATGAATGGTGGAGAAGGGATCCGGAGTTGTATGTTAATTGGAGGAGGCACTGCCAGCCATGGCAAGACTAAGAGAAAAGGGGGATGCTTGCCTGTTAGGCCGACTCTAAAGTGCGAGGATGAGAAAGAAAATGTTAAAAGCTTGCAAGAAAAGATTCTTCGTTTTTGCTTGTTTTGCTGTTAGGTTTACCAGAAAATATAAGAAAAAATAAAATATTTTTCTTCCTATCGTAGTAAAAAACTCTTTCGAATTCCCCATTATTTTCTCATAATAAAGAATAAAAAATAAAGAAAATAAAAATAAAAATTTTGTTTCTTTTTAACCAATCATTAATTTTTCTTCTTTCCTTTACTTTTTTCTTACTCGGTCTACTTTTTTAATAAAAAAAATTCATGCTATCCAAGAAGATCCTTCTTTATTACTTGTTTTATTTTTATTTATTTATATTTTTTTAAAAATTTATGCAATCCCTTGCCAAGCCAAGTGTGTGCCCTTGTCAAAGATGATGTACTGCCGCCGCCGCCGATATGCGAAATAAAGGGAGGAAAGGAAGCGGGGAGCAGAAAAGCTTACCTTACCTTAGTAGAGGTGGGAGAGTTATTAGTGATTATCATAGCAGCTTGAAACCAAACACAATTGAAGCTTTAGCTTGTGCTCATAATTTGGTACGTCCACGATATTGTGAACAAAGTGAAGATGAGGAGGATGAGAAGGACTCAAGTAGTAATTTAGATTGTACATGTTACTCCTAAGTGCTTACTATTTAATATTGAATATTGCCTCTTCTTATTGGTCTGGCATGATTGTGTTTTTAGATTATTTTATATTTTGATGTTATAATACTATTTATGTAGTAAGTTGAAATACAACTATATCCCAATTTTATATTCAGTTTTTAGATCCAAAAGTGAAATAAAGTTCTTTAATATCTACTTTTATTGGTTTGTTTTGGCATCACATATTCAAACGCAAGGTATGATTAAAATTTTAATATCTACTTCTATTAGTTATTATGGCCTTGGTAGTTATTAGAATACACCCATGAACTTTATTAATTGGGGATGATTAGTTTAAAGTTTTTTTTATTTTCTATTGAATCTAGCAAAAAATACTAGCATAAATTTATTACTTTAACAAAAAAAAAATTTATTTAATATAACATCTCACAATGGATGATATCTAATAATTTTTTCCTGGGATGAAGGCTGGATAAAAACAGTCTAAATATGGATGAAGGCTATAAAATAGACTTTTGATAGCTTTCTTTCAATTTTGGGTTTACAGTTCTAAGCATTTAATTTTTTTTAAAACATATACGATTGAATGGTGTCTTAGTATCAACTTCAGGATTGAAACCTCATTTCTGCAACAAATTGTATTCCGCATAACAATGTCATTTTCGGCTTTGTATTAATATAAAAAAAGTTTAGTTTACGAGCTTACAATTTTGTTTACAAAGTAAGTGGTCTTGCACCGTACAAGTTAATGAGTTTAAATGATTAAATCCCTATTGCTCTCAGATGATTGGTGAATAAAAGGTTGTAAGAAAATAATCCCACGTCCTTAAAATACAACAGTAGTCACTAATATGTATGTGGGAGCAAAGCCTTCATCACTCATAAAAACAAGGTGTTCATTGCTGGACATTGATAATTGTTGATGGGCAACTACTACTAATAATAAACTGCTACTATTAAGTAATATAAACTACGAAACTAGTCCTAATTGCTTTTGTAAAAGTGTTCGTGATTTAAATGCGTTAATTGTTTCTTTATATTATTTGAATTTGAATTGCTGTTTAAAAAGGAAGGATGTTAGTTCCTAAAGATCGGCAATTACAAATTGCTATCGTGAACATTGCAGTTATTTATGAAACCTGTGCATGCCTATGAATATATGGAAAACAACCGCATAAAAAAGAACATGGTTTCGATCATATCCTCCTCTTCTATCTCCTGTGATTATGTCCACTGTTTCTACATGTCTTGCTATACTAACTTGATATCTAAGGGAAGGTTAATAATATGAAACATGCCCTAGTGATTGTTTGATACCACTTTTTAGGTTCTAATACCAGATTTTCTGTGTTAAAAATCCCACCAGTGATAAGCATCACTAATAAAGAAAGGAGTTCATAACAGAAACAAATCAAAATCATTTCAGGAAATACAATCCACATTTCAATTCATGCCCAACAGCAGATAATCACAAATGAAAAATAAACACAAAAACAACATACTTGATGACTACATCAATTAGAAGTTATGAGCACGCAACGAGCTGCTTTAACAACTCATATCAATTAAAAAACCAGTGACAGCATCTGGAGATGATTGAAGATATTTTTCAAGAACAGTAAACAATCGTCAATAAAGAACTACCTCGATCAAGATTCAACCTTTACATGATGGAGAAGCCGGAAACGGAGAGAGGGTGCTCTTCGGAGGGAGGGAAAGTCACCGGAGAGCGGAAGCAGCGACGGCGGCGGCGGCGGCGGCGGCGGCAGCGGCGAGGGTGGCGGCGAAGAGTGGAGTGTGAGGGAGAGGAGAGAAGGCGAAGGGGCTCCGTTTGGGCCCATTCGTCAATGGCCCCAACAAAACATAACATAAGCCCACGAATAATGTGGGCCCATGGGCTGTTTCGCTCTTAGCTCGTTAAAGAGGAAAGAAACTACGATTATTAAACAGTGAATAAAATTGTATTCACTATTTGTGATTTATTATTTGCCGGTGTACTTTTATTATCATAATAATCGTTTAAGTGCCCCCTTTTTTTTCGAGATTTGGTTGTGGGGATTCTACGGAAGAACTAATGATAAGGATTGGTTGAAAAAATTAAGGGAATGGGGAGACGAGTCCACTTCCACCGCAACCTCTTGTCCAATCCTATGTAGAATTCACCTTTAACCCTCTTTTTGGTTAGTGATCCAATATTATAACAATCCATCAGTACTAACTAACAACCCTAGACATTTACTGAAAAATTATCAATTAAAATTGAAGAGTATAAGCTCATCTTTAGTAATATATATTAGATCTGATGTCAGTAGGTATTTAGTATGTAACTTACTTACTAGATAGGAGATCTTATACATATAGCCCCACCTTAGAAATTTATGAGGACTCATGAGCATAGTTTTAAATACTATGTCGTTTACTATACTAGATTTATAATAGATATGGAGTATATTTAATTCAACCATGTAGAACCGGGTTCAACAAGATTCTAAAATTATAAATAAAATATTTTATTAAAAAATTTAAAATGCATTTTATCTTCAATATTTTATTAAAGCTATCTAAAATACCAGGATTTTAAAAAAATGGATTTTGTAAAAATTTCATAGTAAAAAAGTGGGTGTGCATTAAAATATTATGAACGCTTAAACCGTGCTACATTGGAAGGTGCTATGAAATATGAGTGGGTAAAACCTGGAGGTACAATACATTATTAAAAACTATGCTCATGTGACCAACTAATTTTAATAATTATCTAATCATATTCCTAATAAGTAGAAAATGCATTTGTTGATGTTGCAACTTGAGTTTTCCTAAACATAAATGAGCCCTAAACAAAGATCATTATTATGTATCATATTGGCAAGTACGTGTACCATAAAGAAAATAAAACATTGCGGTAAAACAATTTTTATGAGTCATCACTATTAAATATCAAACCTAAATAATTAATATTTATCACATAATCATAAGGTTTAAAAATAATGATGTTTGTCTTCTAATGTAAAACCTGGGCTTTTTGCCTAATAATTTTAGTGACTATTCTATTTTTTACCCGGATCATCTGCTTTGTCCGACCCCTTTTTGCCATGTGTACGTATATGTGTATGTGTCTTATGTGAGTAGAGGCTCTAGCTTCCCCATTGTTAGACATACCCGGCCGGATAGTACGTAGTTACTGTAGTTATTTACTTCTTTTGTTTTGGGCATTGTCAAGTTGTAGTTAGACATTAGGATTGTGTCCCATGCATGTCTTGTGTGCGTTGATCTTGTTTGGAACCCCTTACAGTCAATCCTGGCCCCCACAAAACCACTAGCAATGTTGTTCTTGAGGTGCACAAAAAATGTGCCCAATGCAAATATACCCAGCGGCGCACTTGTACTGACAATTTTAGGGAAATTTGATTTTCCATCTCTTAGTTAGGAGGTAAAGTGCTACCCCAGTGCCCTTGCGTCCAAACTTGGTGATTTTCTACCTTTTTTTCCTAGGGCGCAAAGACATGTCGCCAAAAGTCACATACGATGCCATGCTTTCATTTTAAAGCGAGCTGTTTTTCTTCAGAAGAGTGGCTGATGGGAAAGGGCATCATCGGGGAAAATATTGTTGTTTTAAAGATGCTTGTGTCATCCTTTCATTTTGAGGCAAAAATTGTTCCTTTATTGTAGCATGACTTATATTAATGTTACTTGATTTAAAGTCATCTCATGATGTCTAGACATTTTTTTTTTACATGGTTTTAGTAGTTGTTTGAAATTAGAAAACAATCAATTGTTGATATCTAATTTTGGGAAACATTCTATCTTAGCTTAGTATAGGTGTTGGTAGTGATGATAATGTTGTTGGATAAGATGCTATTAATTGTGCTTCTTGTTGTGGGTGTAGTATTTTGATGAAGGAATTTTTGACAAAGTAGTGGTTTATGTATAGTCTTATTAGATCAAGAATGTGTTTTAACAGAAGTTGATAATGCTAACCTTTTATTTATCTATTAAGAATATGTTTGGATGTGGGATTGTCCACCCCCACAGATCGCGTCTTTCGATCCGGGTTTAAAGGTTTGGTAGGACTGGGCGCCCTTGCCGCGCAAAGAAATAGTGCTATAAAATTAAAATATCACAGGAACAAAATAACACACATGAAATTAAACGTGGTTCCTTAAAGTTCAGCTCGAATCCCTAAGTCAATCCACGGTGAGATTGATACTCACAATTTAATAATTTTCAATTCCTCACTAATTACAAATCTTAATAGAATTTTCGCCACTTTAACTTTTTTGACCCCATATATAATTTTCCCCTTTCAAGGCTTTAACATGGGCCCTTGCAGTTCCTTTGAAGAAGAATTTGATTTCGCCTCTGCGATCAAAATAGGGAAAATCTATCGGACACCAAATTTCACGCTAATTGGAATAAGAAAATAGCTTAAAATAAATCCTCAGCTGAAATTCAGGTTGATCCGATTGAATTGTGCTTGGTTTACAAATGAACTTGTCTAAAAAGCACTCACGAACAACACTCGTGGACATGGTCAAGTGCAAACAGTTGGCCGGGTAAACAATATCAAAACTTACATACAATGGACACCTACTTGTATGATTTTGCACTTCGTTCAACAATTAATGGACAAGAACCATATTAAATGGGCTATCAGGTAAGCCAACCCCACTTCTCTCCCAATTCTCTTCTTTTTCTTCTACTCTGTTTCTTAACAGCAACACTGCCTACGAGTGGGTCTCTTCCAAAAAATTTTTTTGGCAACGGCGGCAACGAACTCTAATGGAACCCAACTTGGGTTTGTAGATTGCTTCACTAGCTTCACTTTGGACACCATGGCAGCTCTGGGAATGATCAATGTTGGTCGAAAAATGGCCACGAAATCCACATTTGCTGCTGCCTTCCCCTATTTTCTCTCTTCTCCGGTGGGCAACTTGATAATTTTTTCTAATGATGGCGCCAACTAAGTCCAGCGAGAATCGACTGGGGTTTGTAGATTGCCTCACTGGCTTCACTTTGGACACCACGGCGGCACCGGGAACGATCGGCGTTGGTCAAAAAACGGACATAACATGCACCTTCACTACTTCTTGCTCTGTCTTCTCCCTTGTCTAACCCTGAATTTTTTTTGGTTAAGGCGGCAACAAACTCCGGTAGAAATCATCTTGGGTTTGTAGATTGTTTCATTGGCTTCGCTTCGGACACCATGGTACACTCGAAATGACATGCATTGGTCAAAAAATGGCCACAAAATCCACCATTGTTGTTGCTTCCCTTTTTTTATCCCTTCTCAGGTGGGCCTCTTCTTGGCAAAAGTTTGGTGACAATAGTGACGAATTTCGGTGGGACTCGACTTGGGTTTGTAGATTGTCTCACCGGCTTCACTTTGTACACTACGGTGGCACTGGGAATGACCAGCGTTGGTCAGAAAATGCCCATGAAATCCGCCTTCACTACTGCTTTCCCCTATTTTCTCCCTTCTCCGGTGCGCTTTTTCCTGGAAAAATTCCAATGATGGTACGGGTCTGCTACACTATGTCAAGGCCTGGGACAAGAGATGGAAGTGTGACCTTCACGTCGGGGTTCTCGGACTGGCATGGGACACAATTGTGTAGCCAAAAAAGTTGTGTGAAGAGGGGCTTGAAACCTGCAAAAATGATAAACTGGGTGACCTTTCTCCTCGTCGTCGGCAGGCTCCAAGGGAGGCTTGTTACGTGTTTAAAGTTTACAATAATTACCCATGTTTTTAATGCGATTTCGTACATCCCGGCGAAAAATATTATTAATTAGGTGATAGTTTACTTTATTTTTAGTCAATTAATATTTTATTAAATATGTTTAATTTTGGAGTTTCAATGCAGAAAAAGATAAAACAAAGAAGCTTATGGATTGTTGGCCATGGCATTGGACCCCACTCATTAATGGCTACAATTTATGGTGTTTGCAAAGCTCAAATGGGGGCGAATGTTGATGGTTTTCGGGTGCCTTACTTATGGCTTGGTTGGGCAAGTCGAGGAGTTGCAAACTTGATTGGATACCAAAATTAATTAGACTACGTTGATTTGTGAACACCTTCATTGAATTCATGTATCTATTGGTCATTTTATCTTCTATATAAAGGGGTGGTCATTTATTTTTTGGAGGATATCTCAACTCGGGGCTGAGGAATTTAGTGAATTAAGTAGTATAGTTATTATAATTTTTAGTACTTTTTATAATATAAGTTTATTTCGTTTTGATCATGTTCTTTATTTTTATTATGGAGTAGTCTTTTATTTTGTTTTAGAAAAGAATGGAACTTAACATGGGTTAATTAAATTCATTTCAACCTCTAACTCTTTTATTCAATTGGATTGTATGAATTATCATGTTTTCAATGATAAGCATAGACTGATCAACTATTATTTAGATCATGAGCTTTAATTAGATTTCAGGAGAAATAAGTTAGATTAGTCATTAATAAGTCATTATACGACAAGTCTTTTGATTTGTTTGTCGTTGTGGTTGGGAGATACACAACGCTATATATGATTGTAAGGCAAATCTTAATGCATTATTTTGTTAATTAATCAATTATCACCAGGAAGTAGAAATTGAGGAAAAACAATAAATGCATGAAGGAGCGGGAGCTGCCATGTCATATGATTATCCTAGGTCGGCAATTTGAGGGAATAAAAGATAAGAGGAAGATGTGATGAATATTAATTTTATATTAAGGGAAATTCGACTCAAGAACGAGTTTTATCTTATGATAAAAATCTCTTTTTGTTATTGTTTTGCTCTTAGCTCTATTTTCTACTATTAATGTAAGTAAATTGATCTCTCTTTAGAACGATACTTGGACATTTATCATTTTATTACTTGTTTTGACCATGTACTTGTACGTCAATGACATAATTCGAATATGGCTCTGGCCGCGGGAATGAATCACCGATGTCGGTGGAAGTGAGGGCTGATGGTGGTAAATCGCCTGTGGGATTTGGACATGACTCCAGTGGGGAGTAGAAGTCTGACATCGGGACACAACGGCAGGAACTCCATCGAGAAAAACTACAACAGGGGAAAACTCCAAACCTCTAGGGAAACCTCCCACGGTTATGCTCTGGCGAGGCTTGGCAAAGGTGGCTACTTGGCACAACCATGGCTGACAATCAAATCCAGCAGCACTTCACAGCAAGGGTGGAAGCAGGACTTCATAGCGACGAACTCCCGCAAGGCTTCAAGGCTGTAGGTGTAAAACCCTGATTTCGGTTCACCTAAGAACTGGACCAGTATTGCTACCATCAAGTCGAGTCATGTTTAAAGCTGTCGAGCTGTACGACTCGATCGATCAAATAGACCAAAACAACCTTCTTAGTGTCATGAGAATGGAAGACAATATTATATACACATCAAAACACATCAAATATAAGTAAGAGCCAAAAAAGATATAAATGCGTTAAGTTCAAGTGTGTGTAGCATTTATCTATCCTTCCGCCGAAGTCGATACAGAATTTGCAAGACCTACATATATTATATGAAAACTGTCAGTAACGAATGTTACTGGTCCGAAAAATAACTAATAGAAACTGGCGAATGGGTATTCCATTACCTACGAAAACTTATGATATTTCAAGAATGCCTCACACTGGGCGGTAAGCAAACATACTTAAGTAATTGCCGGCTCGCATGCACAGCTCATAATCATATCATACATACATACAACGCTTATGCCCTCACACCTTCCATATCACCTGCCAATGTACTCGAGTGGCAAAAGGAACAATTAAGTTAGTGTCATACATTCCAGAAATGCATTGCATTGTGCAATACCATTATACACCACACTAACTCATGGTTTGAAGGAGTACTAGTGCGGTCCATAATTATCTCCGTACCACTCATTCTCTTATTCATGAAATGCGTAAAACTGCATGTACTTATACAATTGGCTTAGGGATGAGGCTTGTATAATAAATTTCTAGAGCTGAAGTTCGAAAACCAACAAGGGATCTCATCCTTGTAGTTTTATTAAACTTGAGTAGAAAACACGGCTAAATGGCCCGACATCGGAGGGATCCGATAAAACTCCGCAGATGTCATCCTACATATAAAATACGATCAAACTCTACACACAAGGAGTCAAACAGAGAGGGAGAGAGTCCTATGGACCTGTGGTCCGGTCCAAGCTCAAAGCATATCTGCACATCTACGGCGAGCTTGGACTCTGAAGCATACATCGGAGCCCACTGCTAAGTATGCTAAGTAAAATACTAATGTCTCTATATGATGCATGCTCGTGGTGTATGCTCACATCATGAATACATCCTAATAAATAAGACGATACTGAATAAACGTACAGCTAAACATACAACACGTAAATCGAAATATTAATAAAAAGAATAACTAATATCAAATAATAAATAAATACATACATACAATCATGAATAAATAGTTAGATAATAAATACATAAAAATGATCAATGCTCTAATTATAAAATAATAATATCGTATACTTTATACGTAAATGGCTAAACACGAGTAATATTATATATACTCGTGTTAGTAATCATATAAACAATTAAATAAATAAGTACATAATCATTTTATAAATAAATAAATAAATGAATAAATAAATAAATAAATATTTAATTTTTATTAAACATGAATAATAATAATATCGTAGTCATCCTTATAGAATACGTAATTAAATACAATTAAATAATAACATACACGCAACAAACAAGTAAATAAATAAATAATAAATAAAATTTAGTAAACATAAAAAGACTAACATTAATAATTAAATATAATATTATCAATAATAAATAATCATGTAAACATACATGATATACGATAAACATGTAAATATAGATAAATAATAATGATTAAATAAATAAATAAATAAAAATACTTATAGTATTAAATTATGCAAAATAATGTGAATATGCATAAAAACTAATGTAAGGATTTTTAAATTACCGAAAATGATCGAGAAACGGTTGAAAACAGGCTAAACTAGACTGAACTAGCTGAACTAGACCAAACCGAATGGCCTGAACCAACCTAGGCTGAAAAATGGGTTGGGTTGGCTGGGCGGACCTGATCTGGACCGGTGGACTCAAACATCCTGCAGGCGGATGCAGTCGCGATCAGAGGACGTGGTTGTGGGTATAGGGTGTGATTGCGATCAGTGAATGCAGTCGTCACGAGGTGGACACGATCATGGGCGACCGGGTAAATGCTGGGTGGCGGTACCCATCGCTGAGAACGCTGACGGCGGCGCAGCTGGTGGCGCCGTTGGTCGCAATCAAAAAAAGGGAGGATGATAGAAGTTCTGGTGGTGACGATCAGCAGAGTCCAGCTGTCGGTTGGCCAAAAAATGGCCATGAAAGGGGTGGATCGCCGTAGGGTGCGGCGGCATTCCCGACAACAATCGTGGTCGCGGCTGTGGTTGTGGATGGTTACAAAATGTAAATCTAGATGAGGGGATGTTGTCAGGTTGATCAGATCGGCCAATGGTGGCTCGCCGTCACCGAAAAATAGCCCAAAAGGGTGGCAGCGATGGTGGAAAAGAACATTGAAAACACCGTTGCCGGCGGCTCCACTGGCGATCATGAGTATGAACTGATAGCCGACCGTGAGGTGGTCACTATCGTACCAACTGATGCCCAAGGGCCAAGGCGAAGATTTTTCGGCGGCGAGTCGAAGTGGCGGCGGCGTAAAGGTGGAAAATTTCAAAATTATTAAAATTCTAGAAATCAATGGGTGAAGATAAAGATGAGTGGACGGCTCAAACCATACCGCGTGGCAATATCAAAGTGTTCAACAACTCAGTGGCTAGTGGGGTCCACGTACGTGTATATACAATATACTTATGGACGGAAAGCTCGAATCAAGATCGTCTAAAGTCAAAACTAACTTGAGTCCTCAAAGTGACTCTATAGGCAAAAATCTAGGCATGAAGGTTAAATGGGCCTTGGAACCATAAATGTAATCGAGTTGGGCCCATGTGGCACAATCCGATGGTCTAAAACCCATTTGATGCATGCAATGAGGTACCCTAAAAATCCCACACGAATACTAAACACTGCAACGGCCTAGATCTAAGCCTAAAATCCTTGCTTACGAATAAAAAGTCATATGTATACCTCGTTTATACACTATTAACTCATAGTCCACTATTTCATAACCGAAACTATCATATGCATGTTAGGCATACTCAGCCTCCATAAAATGCTCATATGCCCAACTAAGCCTCATACTTATATTTTTTAAATTGTTTTGGATCGAGTTCGCTCAAATCGACTCAAGACTGCCCAAACTAGAGAAATAAAAAATCTGGTAAAACCCTGATCCAAAATTGGGGTTTTACAGTAGAATAACCTCCTCTATTTTTACCTATAAAAGAGAGACCTCTTTTCGGGTAGATCCGTTGTGGCAAGGCTTCACGAAGGCCAGTACACGGTAGGCAGATGGTTTGCTCCTCAACTCAAACTTCTTCAGAACTCCTCTAGGGCAGCAAACAAGGATGGCGGTAGGTGGAATCTTAGACAAACCTTGAACAGGGAGAAAACTCACAGCTATGTCGAAAACTTCATGGTGATAACTCAAGGCAACAGTGGTCCTTGGTTTATGAGTGGATGACAACGAGCAAGTACAGTAGTCATCCTCTTTTCGGTGAGTGATAACTCTGTAAAAGAGTTATTATTCTTTGCATTTCATATTGAATTTTGTAATGTTTTTAGTCGTTTATACTTCAATTTTATTAGTTTAAAAGTCTATTATTTATTATTATGAATGCAAGAAATTAATGTGATTTTGGTGTAGAAAATGCTAATTAATGTTGTTTTAATAGGGTAGAAGAGTTTTGAGACGATCTGGAATGAATTTTGGGCGAAATTGGGCCAAAATGCATGACCTCGAACTGTAGCGATACTGTAATGGTGCTCGAGCACTCACTATTCTAGCACTCGAGTGCTGGCATTTTAGTTAAGGAATCCTTGTAGCCGAGAGCTGAGTGCCTGAGCGTTGGGATTTTGAGCGCCTGAGCGCTGGCGACGGGAAAATTTATTTTTCTAATATTTTTGGAGATCCTGGTGGACCCCAATTATAATGTTTGGGTTGGTCCTATATAAACTTTGATTAGGGTTAAAAAAAAAGAACAACGCTAGGCAGCAAATTGACGACACAAAAGCCGAGAAGGAACGACGAAGAAGTTGGATCAAAAAAAGAATTAGCTTTGTCGAGAAGAGTTTTTCTTACTTTGATTTAGTTTTCTTTGAGATTAAATTATGTCTTTCATATCACATATGAATTTATTGAGTTTAATCGAATATTTTATGGAGTAAATTTATTTATAGGATTTTTAATGAAACTTACTGAATGGATTAATAAAGGTTATTAAGTTTTATTTATATGATTGTGTTTTTGGATCATCTATTCTATTCCGTTCATTAATATTATCATTAGACTGGCCACCTACTGATTGATATAGAAATTTGATCTTCTCTAGAGATAGAAAGATTAGATTTGTCATTGAAGAAAATAATTATTGTTTATCTATTTTAGGTGATTTACATATGAGATAGAGATATACTCGTATGGGGCAGAACTTAAAGTATGATTTTCCATACGCAATTTTATAGAGATATAGAAGTTGGGTGCGAGTGATAAGTTTATGGTGAATCTAAGAGATGTCATAGATAATTAATTCCTCTGGTTAATGATTCAAATGTGCAATTCATAGGTAAAAATTATAACTTTAATTATATAAAGCACTTGGTGAAATTGAAAATCGTAGGTCTGTCATCTTAAAGTCAATTTAACATATAAATATCATTTAATTAAAGTACTATTTGAACTTGTTTTCATTTAAGTATAATTAATTAAATTAATTTTGGTAATTGATAATTTTTATTACTAATTCCTCGTGGGATATATTCTTGTCACTTTTATTACCTGATTCGGCACGTGCACTTGTGTTATAATTTTCACATCAATGAGGATAGCAAGGAAGTGACTCCTTCTTTACATGGGAGATGGGGGTGATGAAGCCTTATTCATTATTTCTCTTCTTTGCAGCAATAAACACGAGCCTTTTATTCCTTTGAAAATTTTCTTCCCTCACTTTTCAACAATTAGATTTGATTTTTTATAGACACAGAGAGCCCTTCTGTTCTGTCCTTGCCGGCATGGAATCGTAAACGGTTCAATTTTTCACAAATTTCCCCTGGTAGTTTCAAAACAACACAAATATCCTTCGGTAGATTTAGAACAATAAAGATCTTTTCCTTAGAATCTCTCAAAATTTATCCATGTGAATGGATAAGTTTAAATCTATGCAAACATTAGCCTCTCGGTTCAATGGATATCTTTGAAGAGTAGCGATCGAACCGTTTGGAGTATCTTTGCGCTACTGCAATATAAATTTGTTTTTTTTTGCTATATAAATTGTACATCAATCCAACTATGCGCCATTTAGGGTTCGTTCGACGGGGTGTGACATCCTATCACAGGGTCTCGCCAAATTTTCACGTATCTTGCATTAACTTAGAACAAGGAATCTCCATAATTGATAACAATTCATAACATCCTTTACCAATATCTCGCTTCACAACGTAGGGCTTTTCCCATGACGGGTAAAATTTGGACATTGGCAACCCAGCCCTAACTTCAAGATGTTGTAATACTAAAATTCTAGGGCTGAACTTGTGGGTCTCGATATGTTGGTTGTACTTCCTTGTCATTGCTTCACCTTTTCAACTTTTCCCCTGCAGCATGACGATGCTCGTCAATCTCTTCTAGTGACACAATTCTATTTGCTACATACTCCGTCTGCTCTTGTGATAAATGTGAAGCCGTGGCCATCCTTAATGCAGGTAACTCTACTTCTAAAGGAAAGATAGCTTCTATCCCATACACTAATAAAAAAGGTATAACTCCAGTACTCACATGTGTGGAAGTACGATATGACCATAATGCTTCAGGTAGCCTTTCATGTCAATCGTGCTGATTATCTGCCAGCATCTTTTGCAGGATTTGTTTTAAAATCTTGTTGAAAGATTTCAGTTGCCCATTAGATTGCGGGTTGTATGGTGATGATTGTACTATTTCAAATCTGTCTTGTTTGGCTAACTCTGCCACTTGCCATCCCATCAATGGCGTGCCATTATTCGTAATAAGCTTCTGGGGAACTCTAAATGAACACACTCTCCTGCCTGTTTCCTTGTCTATATTGCTTCACCCCATTTAGTATGTGTTATTTATTTTAAATGGTTAACTCAAGTTAAAGATGTATAGTTCATTCCCACTTATAAACATGATCTTCTCCCACCTTAGGAAATTTCGTCCCCGAAATTTCTACACTTGGCCCGTTGCTAACCCTAACCGACGACCTTCCATGGCCTATGACCGAGAGCCTAGCCAACGTCCATAGTCTAGCCCATTATCTAGCACGGAACCAGGTTGCTCTGATACCATTTGTAACGACCTGGCCTAAAGTACAACGTAATGAGCCTAAGTCATTTCTTTAAAATGGTTAACCAAAGTTTTTGATTTATAGTCCATTCCCACTTATAAATAGGATCTTCTCCTATTAGGTATTAGATGTGAGACTAAGTTGAGGGATCTCACATAGTAAAATACTCAATAACCGCTAAGATGAACTTGTGACCCTTTGATGATAATGGATGGATGGGACCGATAAAATCAAGCCCCCAAAACTGAAATGGCCAATAAGAGCCAATCGAGTGCGTTGCAACGGTTTTGGCGGCGTATGCTTCAAAGGTGCATGCATCTGACACTTCTCACATAACAGGGCAAAATCCATACAATCCTTATACACTATTCGCCAAAAGTATCCGATGCAAAGATATAGGTGATAGAGCCTTCTTCCACCTTGGTGCTCTCCACAAGTCCCTTCGTGCATGTCTCTCATAGCCTTCAAACTTTCCTCCTTCGTAAAACACCATAGTAAGACTCCATCAAATCCTTTGCGATACAATAATTCTCCTTCAATGAGATGATGTGAAGCAATTCATCGCACCTCATAAGCCTTGTATTGATCACTGGGTAGCTGGTTGTGTGTCAAAAAGTTGATGATATCTCCATACCACTCCTCAAACTCCTCTAGTGCAAAGCTTTTAATTACAACACTTAACAGTAAGACTGCACCAGCAAGTGCATCATTACAAGCAAACCAAATAATTGGCACTATGACTTCTCCTTTAGCAATGAATCTTGATCCTAATACGGTAAGTGCATCTGCCATGTGATTTGTAGAGTGAGGGATATGTTCAAACATCACTTCTTTGAAATTCTTCAATAATTGCATCAAACGTGCCTTGCACACTACCAAATGTGCTTCCTTAACTTCAAATTCCCTACGGCTTGTTGGATCACCAATAATGAGTCGCCTCGAACTAACAAGTATTCCACTTTCAAATCCTTTGCAAATAACGGTCCAAGCAACATTGCTTCATATTTTGCACTATTTTTTGTGCAAAAATATGCCAAATTGTAAGCATGTATATTCATCTTCCCTAAAGGCTCTACTAAGATAACCCCAGCTCCTCCAGTGGATCCTGCTCCTCCGTGCATTCCTACAGCTGCTTCATCAAAATACAAAGTCCACTTTAGTAGTTCCTTATTCGTGTTGAACTGGACTTCTTCTTCGTTCTTCTCGAATGGTAGAGCCGAATGGTTAGCGAGTAGCTCGGCAATTGCTTGACCTTTCATTGCTTTCTGTGTCACACACTTGGAGTCAAACTCCATTAACTTCCAAAGCCATCTTGTTGCTCCTCCCAACGAGGCTGGTTGTTGGAGCAGATATCGATCAAGATTGGTGTGTACCACCAATTGTACTTCATGTGTAAGAAAATAATGTCGCAATTTCTGCGAAGCAAACACTAAGGCTAAACGTGCTTTCTCTATCTTTGTGTACCATTGTTCAATTGAAGTTATAGCTCTGCTTAAGTAATACACAGGTCGTTCTCTCCCAAGGTGGTCAGCCTAGGCTAAGATGGCTGCAAGTGTTGCTACTGTGTGAGAAATATATAAGATGAGTGGTCTATCTAGCACTGGAGAAAGTAAAGTTGGAGGCCTTATCAATCCTGTCTTTATCATCTTGAAGGCTCACTTACACACTTCCCCCCACTCAAACTTGTTACCTTTCTTCAACAATTGAGTGAGTGGCAAAACTTTTTACGACAAGTCTAGGATAAACCTTCGAATGTAATTGATCTTTCCAGGAAGCTTTGCAATTGACACAAAGATGTAGGTGGACTCATGTCCCTAATAGCTTGAATTTTAGCAGGGTCAACTTAGATTCCTAGCTCGTGTACCCAAAATCCGAGAAATTGCCCCCCTGACAAAACACCAAAAGCATATTTTTGTGGATTCAACTTCAAGTTATTTACTCTACACCGGTGAAGTACCTTCCGCAACACCTTGCAATGATCCTTCTTGCTTTTGACTTCACAATTATGTTGTCAACATATTCATTCATTTCCACATGTACCATGTCTGCAAAAATATATTGCATCGCCCTTTGATAAGTAGCTTCTACATTCTTCAAACAAAACGGCATCACTGTATAGCAATAGATTCCAACAGGCGAGTAGAAAGCTGTCTTTTCTTCATCTTTGGCTGCTATATGAATTTGATTGTAGCCACTAAATCCATCCATGAAAGAAAACATCTGACAACCAACTACATTGTTAAGTAAAATATAAGGGATTGGTAAGGGAAATGCATCATTAAGAAGACATTTTCTAAGATCTCTGAAGTCCACACAAATCCTCATCGGACCATTTTTCTTCTTTACAGGGACAACATTTTCCAACCATTCTGGGTAGTTGACTTCACGAATGAAGTTTGCCTTTTCAACTTCTCTATTTCAGTTGCGATCATGGCCTCGATCGATGGACTAAACTTTCTTCTTACTTGAACAACTGGATGTACCCCTGGTTTAAATGCAAGGTGGTGTATTGCAACTTTGGATTGCAAACCTGGCATTTCATCATATGACTATGCAAAAAACATCAATAAGTTATCGTTTCTCCATTTCTTCTAAACCTGATCCAAGAAAAGTTGAACGTGGCTCTTGATAAGTTCCCAAATTGATTTCCAGAAGTCATTTTGGTGTTAGAGTAACTCCATCTTCAAAAGGACATGGTGCTTGTTGTGTTTCTTGATCTTGTATTCCCTCTTCATTCGATATTGCTCCTACAAACCATGGTCACATTGATCCTTCATTTTCACTTGATATGCAATAAGGATATAATTTCAACATGATTGAATCTTCTGGTTCCAAGGTTATGATCTCAAATTCATCAAATCAATTGTATTCATTTTCTTCCAAGTAAATGACTGGGCATGGGTCAAGTGTAATTACTTCATTTGCACAAAGTTCGTCACTGGCATTTCCCATTGTCCTAATACCATGGTGGCATCCTCAATTACCATGTGATCTTTCTCTTGTTGACTTTGCACTTCTTGGAGTAGTGGCGTTTCTTTAACTTTTTGCTTTGGTCGTCATGAATGCACTGTTACTTTCAAAGGCACTAATGAAGCTTTCGGTTCTATGGTTCTATGCTTTGTAGTTCATGATCCATGCCCTCAACACCTTTGAGGTATCAGGTGGAAGAAGTAGAAGAAGAAGAATTCTGTTTGATATTGCTAATTATGCAGTACTTTCCTAGTGTTTACCACCTAACCGGTTTTTCTCTAGTTTAGCAGTCGTGCAATGGGTGATGTTGTTTCGGTTTTAAACTATTTTACAAAGAGTGTCAAGTTCTTGTCAAAGTTGTCTACTGCTGATGCGGAGGTTAATACATGTCATCTATTTTTCTTATTGGGTTTTCTAAGCGAGAATGTATGTTTAATTTGTTTGACTAATTAATTGTTGGGTATATCTCACATCGGTCGTAGAAGGCGTTGATGTCTTGTATATAGGCTAATGAGAAAGCCTTATTCCTTACGTTAACTTTTGTATTAAGAGAGGCCCGTAACACCTATTGCAAGTCTGTCTTTTGGGGGCCCAAAGGGCCCAATAGTGGTATCAGAGCCCAGGGGTACCTAAAAAGTAGTATCAGAGCGAGACTATGATCTTGGGAGATCTGTTTGCCTACACCGATTGTGGTTGCTTCCTTCATGGATTCCACCTGATGATTTAAGGCCAAGTGGGTGTCGTTTGATGAAAAGTGAGATTGGTAGACGATAATTGTTTCGAGATCACCGGGGTTGTGGGTGTCGTCTAATGAAAAAGTGAGATTGCCAGATTATGATTGTTTCGGGGTCGCCGTAGTTGTGGGTGCCGTATGATGAAAAAGTGAGATTGCCAGACAATGATTGTTTCGGGGTCGCCAGAGTTGTGGGTGCCGTCTGATAAAAAAATAGAGATTGCCAAACGATGATTGTTTCGGAGATGTCATATGTGTGAAGGGGAGTTGTTGGGTTGCCAAACGATGATTGTTTCGGAGACGGCCGATGTGTAAAAGGGAGTTGTTGGGTTTATCTTACATCGATCGTAAAATGCATTGATATCTTGTATATAGGCTTTGTGGGTGTCATCTGATGAAAAAGTGGAGATTGTCAGATGATGATTGTTTTGGAGACGCCCAATGTGTGAAGGGGAGTTCTTAGGTTTATCCTACATCGGTCGTAGAAGGCGTTGGTGTCTTGTATATAGGTTAATGAGAAAGCCTTATTTTTTGAGTTAACTTTTAGATTAAGAGAGACATGTGACACATATTGAAAGTCTTTTTTTTTTTGCCCTTTCATTGAACAAATTTGGAGATATGAAATACTATGCCCCAGTGCGTGTTATAATATTTTTTTGCAGCAAAAAATCTGTTATCTCGCTCAGGTACGATCAGTGCTGAATATTTTTTAGCTTAGTTAGGACATTGATGTGGCTGTATCCATGGCCAAAGTCGCTGACGTCGATAAATCTCTTGGAAACAATGATTTGGCAGTTAGAGGTTTTCAGGAAGCGATAGACTGCCTTGAATCTCTGACGCTGGACTCCAATGACACTGCGGTGGAGAAACGGGCATAGCATTTTATCCTACCCTCGACTTGTTCCTGGTTTTTGAGTAACGCTACTGGCACCAAACCATTGCCCACTTAAGCTCCAACTTTGTGGTTGATCAAGCCTTGCTTGGCATATGAAGAATGTTATATTTTAATCATTTATTATTTCTTTTTTGGTTGCTCTCATGCATAGTTGTATGCCTCAAATCAGTAGAGGAAGCTAGTTGGATGAATGGGGCGTCCTGAAGAATTTTCTTTCTTCTTCTTTTTGAGTTAACCTTTCTGATCTTCATGTCACTTGTGGCTTCTCTATGCAGCTCCTCTCAGTTCTGAGATTTCTTCACGACCAACTTTCAGAAAACCAAACCAATCCTGCTTCGGAGTTGAGTACCAATATCTACTGTAAACATGAGGCTTCTTCCTCTGCTGTGTTATGCAAGATGGTATCATTATGAACTGTAAGATATTTTTCTAAATGAAGGGTGTGATGTGTTACATATAACTACCGAATTATTTATAAGTAACTAAACCCAAAACCTAAAACTTAAAACTTCAATATATTGTATTTTAAATACTAGTTACTGGTGAATAATTGTCCAGAGTGATTATCTTGTATTGAAGAAAGCACTCTCGAGTCTCGCGTGTCTAGAGGGTGTTTAGTGTTGTTTAAATAATCTTAAAAAAAATTACAATCTTTATGCAAATTATTTGCTCGACATAGAAAATAGCTGTTGCTCCATTATTCTGATTAACAATGTTGAATCAATTATGAAAAGGAGAGGTTTGATTGAAGAGGGGAGACGTGTTAGAGGAGGAGGTCTTGAGCTTCTCAATACAATTAGCAATTTTTAAAAGGCAAATTTTCTTTAAAAAAAGATGAATTTGCCAATTAAGATAATTTAATATAGAATTAAGGGTAACAACATCACAAACCATTGTCCATAACATAGGTTTGGAATATTAGGACAAAATTTTAGTACAAACAGAGAAACCCAATTATAAACAAACCAACAACAATGAAGCCATCAATAACTAGATCGAATTTGAACTCGCTCAATGTTCAAATGAACTTAGCCTGACTCGAACTTTGAATCTGTTGGGCCCTTTGGGCCTCCAAAAGAGACTTTAAATAATGAAATGAAACTCGCAATAGGTGTCACGGGCCTTCTTATTCTAAAAATTAACTCAAAGAATAAGGCTTTCCCATTAGCCTATATACAAGTCACCAACAACCTTTACGACCGATGTGGGAAAAACCCAACAACTCCCCTTCACACATCGGGCGTCCCGAAACAATCACCGTCTAGCAACCTCTACTTTTATCATCAAACGGCACCCACAACTCCGGCGACCCCGCACCCACTTGGAAACTCCCCTCAAATCATCAAGTGGAACCAATGAAGGAAACAACAACAATCGACGTAGGCAAATCCAGTTCGATTTTGGCTCTCATACCATTGTTGGGCCCTTTGGGCCCCTACCCAAGCTCCACCAACACTGTTGGGCCCTTTGGGCCTCCAAAAGAGACTTTAAACAACCAAAGGAAACTCGCAATAGGTGTCACGGGCCTTTTTATTCCAAAAGTTAACTCAAGGAATAAGGCTTTTTCATTAGCCTATATACAAGTCACCGACAACCTCTACGACCGATGTGGGACAAACCCAACAGAATCAAGCTTAAATCAATTGAGCATGAGCATGTCTCTTTGACCCAACTTGGCTAAAAAATTTAATACAAGATTTTAATTTATATATAGCCCTTGATAAAAAAAAATTAAAAATTGATAAACACAATCATATCATAATGATACTCTTACATGATGATATAATATTTTTGTATGCAAACAATTATTTTATGTTTAAGTTACGCATGGTTGAACTAATTAATCTTTCAAAATTAATTTTATCTTAAAATATGTAAAACAACAGGTCTATAAGGTTAGAATCTTTGGGAACTCGATTGGAAGAAAACTATAAATAAGTCAAATGCTGAGAGGTTAGATAATCAAGAAATGAAGGAGAAACCTAAAGGCACGAATTCAAAGTCTGACTTATATATGTTTCCAAAGCTGAGTCAGGGAAGTATGGGCCTTGTGAACTGAGTTATATTCTCCCATTGTTTTTTGATTCTAACATTGTATTTCAGTTGATTGAATGAATTTAGCCTTCATCTCTTCCAACTTATGATTTTTCTCTTAATTCTCAAATATATGTGGCATGTGGTGGTTGTGTATTTCCTTGGTTCCAAGCAAAATTGGTGTAGCTACTCCGTCCAGTGCTAAAAGCAACCTTGTCTGATTTTGAACTAAAAAGTTTGTTCTCTTAAAATTCATGTGGTGGTAATGTGTTCTTTTGCAAGCACGTAGATTTAGTGTTATTCCATATTTTGTGTTATAAAGAGCTTTGGCACAAAATAGGAAACGGTCTCTCCAGGTATAAATAATAGGGAATTCACATTTTTATTATCCTTGATGAAATCAAGGAAACCGCGGAGACATTTATAAACCACCATGCCTTAGCCCTAGTTTTAGCTTAATAGTACATCAAATAAAAGGACGACTATATTTGTTCAATTTGTCTCTTTCAATTTAGATTTCATAGGGTGGGCTTTAGAAAATTTGATGCATAGATATTATCCCCGTTAAAATTTGAAATTAAGTTAGGTGATTTTATTAAATAGAGAAATTGGAAAACATGTTATCCATTTTTCTCATTTACCACCTTCACCTTATTGAAAACTAAATAATAATAAAAAAAACTAAACTACTGTACAATTACAAATCTTAGGATACCTTGCCTAATGACTCTAATAAAAAAAAAATTCAATCCAGACAACAAGGGCAAAAAAAATTTTCCAAGGCAAGTACACTGCCCTTATTAGACCCGAGTTAGAAAGCTAGGTGGTTGGTAGGGTTTGACTCCAGACCTCCCAGCGGCCACAAGCCAATACCGGAATTTTGATGAGACTAAAAT
Source organism: Piper longum (assembly GCA_032619315.1). Lineage (NCBI taxonomy): Eukaryota > Viridiplantae > Streptophyta > Magnoliopsida > Piperales > Piperaceae > Piper > Piper longum. The sequence goes on from JAVDBV010047678.1 coordinate 36,935, forward strand.
AAATTTTGAGTGAGTACAGTTATTATCGAGTAATAAAGTTGAGAGTATAATTCCCACGAGAAAAATATTTTTATTAATTCAAATCTCTCAACAAAATTATTTGAGAGAGAAAGAGAAGAATACTTTATTTAACAAATTCTAATCTAAAAAAAACAAAAATAGAGCAGAGGTATAATTTAGTTTATGGTTTCTCAAGATGCAAAAATTAAACTATTTGATTCCACATAATCTAATAGTTGACAAGATATTAATAAAATTGACTCAACTATTTTTTGAAGGAAATAGTAGAATTTATATTGAATAATTACTCTTTTTAGTGAACTAATCAACTATAATAAATCTCCTTTAATATACATTAAGTTAAATGAATCCCTTAAGAACTCATCCTCTAAGTGTATAGGATTTAAACTGACCACACAAATATCCAACAACTATTCATCGAATACGAAATCCTCAACTAATGGTCATTCTTTATAATTCCCCACAAATCATAATCAATTTACTACTCAATTAAGTATTTAACATAACTTCTCATCTCGAAACATTATTACACTTCAACAACTAATCAAATAAATAAAACACATTAAGAATAATAAGTAAAACTCCCATGATAAAATGTAACGACCCGTCATTTACAAACACAATAATAAACTTTTCCAAGTATTCGTGAAAAATCGTGTTCATAAGTGACATAAAGGTCGCTGTCGCATTTGTTAGACCAAAAGGCATAACCAGAAACTCATAGTGTCCATATCGAGTTCGGAAAGTCGTTTTCAGTATGTCCGATTCCTTCACTCGCAACTGATGATATCCAGACCGAAAGTCTATTTTTGAGAATATTCTAGCTGTTTTCAGCTGATCAAATAAGTCATCAATCCTCGGTAAAAGGTACCGATTCTTCACTGTCACTTGATTGAGCTGGCGATAGTCTATGCACAATCGAAGTGAGCCATCCTTCTTCTTTATAAAAAGAACAGGGGCTCCCCAGGGTGAAGTACTTGCTCAGATGAAACATGCCTGCAACAGCTCTTTCAGTTGACTTTTTAACTCCTTGAGCTCCGCTGGAGCCATACGGTATGGTGCTTTAGAGATTGGTGACACTCTAGGTTCTAAGTCAATGACAAATTTCACCGCCCTCTTAGGAGGTAACCCTGGAAGTTCGTTCGGAAATACATCCGGAAATTCTGCTACTACTGGGATCATGGACAACTCTTTGGGTTTGCATTCAGACTCCTCTAGGTTAGCCAAATAGGCTTGAACACCCTCACCCAACCACTTAGTTTCCTCACTTGCCGACACAAAACAAGAGGATGGATCATGCCATGACCCTTGGTAAATGACCCTCATCTCACAATTACAAGGTTTTGTCAACACTTTCTTCCCTTTACAGTCGAGAAAAGCCTGGTGTGCAGACAACCAATCCATTCCCAACAAAACGTCAAAGCCTATTATCCCATAGACAATAAAATTCCATACATAGGGCTTCCCTTGTATATCCAAGGATAGGTTAGTCACTCCTAATGTTGTGACTTCCCCGTCTCCCATTGATCGAACGTAGTCTTCTCCATGGACTTCCACCAATATGATGCTTTCCCCTGAAGCATGCATGTCACCAACCTTACTTGAGGCACAGAAAGAGCTCTAAATCTTTCTCAGTAATATCAATCTAGCTCTCCGCCTTCATTGGGTCAGTTCCTCCAATGAATACTTCAGCTCTGTTCTTCTGGAACTTTTCTACAGTGTAACGATCACTGTCATCCACAAATGGCAGTACCACTTGTCGGACTACCGGTGGCACTGGGTTTGGAAGTTCCTCTCACTCGCCTATGTCAGCAACCCCTTCCCCCTCTTGGGCGCTTCCCTGATCCCCATTTGGGACGTTACTAGGACCCGCAGCCGAATTTGGAGCTCCATTCCCTGCCACCAATCCCGGTAACCGCTGCACCATGTTCTGAACCACAGAACTAGTATTATTTGAGGCCTGTGCAAGTCCTTGTGTGGTCGTCAGAATCTGGCCCAAAACACTCTACACATTAGAGTTTGACTGCACTGCTTGGCTCGACTTCCTACAAGTGTTTGCCATCTGAAAGTATATTCCGTTATGGTTCCTTAAAATTTTTTTTTTCGTCATTATTATTATTATTATTAAGCATTGCCATTCACATGCATTGCTAAAGTGGGGCACACCGTCCCATGACACTGTTATCCATATTGCACAGGCGTCCCATACCACCCATACTACACTGATAACACCACTGATTGTAAAGGCATCCCATATACGCTCATTGGTTTAGGTGTCACGTGCACTTAGCATGACACATAAGCGGCACACCGTCCCATACCAGCGTTATGCTTAAAAAACAAATTTCAGTGATTACTTAGGTATGTTAGTGAGTCCACTAATTCACTCATGACATACCGCATTGGAGAAAGACAAGTATTAGACTCTTCAACAAGGTACTTGAGTCATATGATGTGAGCTTTTGGGAAATCGTGATCTGATACCACCTGTAACGACCCACCATTTTCAATTATTTAATTGGGCCTAGATGGCCAGGTGTTACTTAATCAAAGTACTAAGTTGATGTATTATAACAATTTAACAGCCATGTATAAGATTGGTTCCCACTGTCTAGGACCGTTTCCCAGTAGCCACACATATTTCTCAATAAAAATTAAAAAGGAGTCTTCATATTTATCTTGCTCCAAGCTCTGGTTGTCAATGGCTTCTCCCACCTAATTTCGTATCTGCATACCTGCGGAGGCAATTCCGCGTTAGTGATTACAACACTAAGTAGTATAATAGATAAAACAAGTCAAGGACATTCCACTAGTTTTCTATGTTCATTTTAATATGCGGTGGAGCGATGCCACTATACTCTAAAATAATGCGGAGGAGGTATCCGCAGTGATCCGCACACCCCGGTCGTAGCCTTTTTTGTGAGGAGGCTACCACTACCATCTCCAAAGCCAGTTCCTCGCACACCCCGGCCGTTGCCTTTTTTGTGGGGAGGCTACCACTGCATTCAGGTGATCG